>JAMZAV010003537.1:0-100851 GCA_024449915.1 Sweltsa coloradensis
GGTTTTTTTGACCCCTATGGTAGAAAACCCTTTTTAAAACTAAAAAATTTCATGGGTTCATTGCTACCCTTTACAAGCAACTCTACACCCCTCTGGGTTGATTCTATGATTCCCAAAAGGTGCCCCAAATTGTTTGTATTCTTACCTTTTTTTTAGAAAATACCTAGGCTGTAAAAAATTTTTACCGGGTAGGACTTTTCACCTGAGCACCTGTACTGTTTGAAAGTTACATTTTTATAAAACCCGTTTTTTTAAATTAGTAAGCCAACATCCTTCTAAACTTGGATACAGACTGTTTTTCTAGAAAGTGAACTACATCTCATTTTCTTCAAGTGTCACTTCTTTAACCTGTTTAGGGTTAGGTTTCTTGTTGAAACACTTTTGAACTATAATGATTTTTTTATGAAAAACCCATACATCTTTACCAAAAGCAGGACAAGCCCTGGTAATGTTTATTACCGAAAACTCGACAGTAAAAAAGTTTTGGTCCCAGTTTTAGTTGGGTCGGTTCACTGTAGTATTACATTTTTGGTTCGTAGTACGGGCTGTTTTTTTTCTTAGGGTTCGTTTGGCGCTTTTCTTACATGTTTTTTCATTTGGAACTAGGCCTGTCGTATATTGCGCGGGGGTTTTTATAATATTGAATAATAAAAATGTCTACACGTGAATATATTCAAACGACAGTTTTATTATTAATTACTTGGTACAGTAAATATGAGTGTGATTCTCCCAGCGCCTTGCGTCTCGCTTTTGATGCCGGGGTTTTTCTAGAGACGGCCCCCAGGTAGCAGCTCTTGAGGGCTCGAAATTTAAACACAATTAAATACCAACCCTCCCCTTGGTTAGCATTCACCAGTTCATGTTATAATTTTAATAAATTAAGTAGTCCCCTGTTATTGAAAAACAAAGTTTTTTTATTCAACTGAATCACAATGTCTACTATGTTCAAAATTTAAAGAATACTTTAAAGATACATCTAACAGTAATCATTAAAAACTAATAGGACGCCTGATAGCACGTCTGGGCCTAGGTGAGTCCCTTTGGGTGGTTTAACCGGACCTATCTCGGCTCAACATGAGGCTGTCGTGTTGTCATCAACATAAAATATGATCATTAGATTATTGTTAACCAGGGTAGCCTTGACTCAAGAAATCTCTTCTATTTTTTCCTAAAGCCATACTTCCTTCTGATGTGTTAACTATATATGACTAGGTGCGCTATGCTTATCTCTACAATGGCAGGTTGCCATTCCTTTTCTTTTTCTAATGAAAACTTTTGCCCTGGTGACAATGGCTTTAGCTCCTTGCCCCGGTCTAAAACAGTTTTCATGATGCTTGCTTTTTCTTTATCTCCTCTCTTACTTAACGGGAAGAGAAGACCAAATAGGGGGAAATGTTACGGCAGCTTGTTTTTAGACGCTTTTTTCGCAATAGCTAGCAGGGACATAGAAAGTCTGCTCTGGAGTTTTCTATGTTTAAGTGCTACAGGGATTTTTTTTCCATCTTCTGGCCATTTTTTTAATCAGCTCTTACCCGTCTGAACTGACTTTCGCTAATCCGTTCACTTCGGATAGTGGGGCTAGACGTGATTAAGTTTATGCCCCACTCCTTGAAAATGCTTTGAACTCATTGCTCGGAATGGCATGTTGTCTGACTGATTTTATCGGGTACCCAAATCGTGCAAATAAAGATTTAAGCTTCTAAATAGTTTCGCGTGCTGTCTTTTGACCTACTGTAAATTTCCAACCACTTACTATTAAAATCAGAAAACTATGTTTTGTTTAGATTTAGATCAAATAGTCCAAACCCTGTTCCCAAATCGTTCTGGAAAGGATGAGGTATTAGAGGCTCTTTTTGATTGAAAGCCCATTTTGTCACATACCCTACGTTTAGAACTTTGTTCTATGTCAGCATTGTTCCCGGCAATACAATTTTGGTCGAATCATTGCTTTTGACTTTGCAATCCCTTGATGGCTTTCAGGATTACTTTGGAAAATTATCGTCTTTAGCGGGGGCCTATGATTTATTTTCAACAAAAACTAGACCATCATTACGGTAATGTCTTTTTTTCTGTGCCAATAAAATTCGACATTTTTGGACATTTATGTTTTGTAACGGGCCCAAACCTTCTGCGTTTATCAAATTAGATTTTAAAGGTTTGGTCTCTTTATGGCTTTCTTGTAGTGCTTCTACGATCATTAGTAAGGAAAATACTTGCTGATACATGGACTACTACACCATTTCTGGGTCTGAAGTTACGGGTTCTTTTAAAATACGCTCTCAAAAACGTGTCTGCGGGGAAAACATAAATTTCCGGGAACGTAAGTAAAAAACTAGTTTAGCCCAGTAGCTTTAGGAGCATACGCTGAGGCCGATGTTGAAAAATTGATATCTTTTTTTGGGATTGACTCTAAGGGTTTTGTGGTCTGACTGGACTTCGATTACCTGCCATATATTATTCAGAAATTTCTCACAAGAAAACACTATTGCCAAAATTCTTTTTCAATTTGACATATCTATTTCTGATCTGTAAAAGCTCGAGAAGCATAAGCGATTGGGATTTTTTTTGCATCAAAAAACACCCAAATCCGCTTTAAGGCATCGGTTTGAATGCTAAGGTTGTGACCCCCTTAAAAGCTTAGTACGGGTGCGTTACACTTTTTAAAGTTTGAGCTCGACAGGGTTTGTCATGTTTTGCATCCCAAATGGAACTCAACGTTATTTTTAAGTAGATCACGTAAGTGTTTAGCGCTGACTCTGTTAGGAAAAACTTGGTGGTTTTAAACCATCCCAGAAATCGCATTAGATCTTTTTAGATTTGGGAGTTGCATTTTTTGTTATGCCTTGATACGATTTTCATTAGGTTTGGGGCCCATCCTCGATATGAATGTCCAACATATTAATTTCCCTTTTATTTTGAACTAAAACTTTTGTTTCATTAAAACTTCATTGTTGGTTCTTCCCCTTTTCCAAAAACCCCAAGAAAGATTTTATCATTTTTCAGCTTCTGAACTTGCTAAAATTTAACAAAAAAAAAATATGTGTCACCGAAAGTCACCAAAATTCTTCATTTGCTTTTTGAACACCTCCGGCGCACTTAAAAACCCAAAATTGTAAACGCTTGAACATATACGGCCAAATACTGTGCGAATGTCCCCAAAAGCTTGAGCTTTCGGGGTCTTTTTTTATTTAAAAAAACCCCCCTTTGAGATCGAGGACAGAAAAAACTGATTTTCCGGGCCCTTTCTACTAATCTTCGCGTTGGTAAAATTGATGACATCTTTTTTTCCTTATTTAACTCAAGGATCTAGACTAACCCCAAATGACCCATTTGGTTTTTCTACAAATTCCAAAATTTTTCACCCCGTCGTACGTATCAACTTTTTCTATTCCTTGATTTTCTAGCTTATCTAGTGCTTTTTTTCCTCTGGCTTTAAATGATTGGTATACGTCTAGGTGGATGTATTACACCCTCAGAATTGGTTTTTAAATTTTATTTTTTTATCTTTAGGGAAAATTTACCAAAACCCCGAAAACATCTTTAAATTTTCCAGCAACTCATTCTTTTTAGGTTATTTTTGGAGGAAAAACTAGTTTTAAAAAACCACTTTTAGGTGAAGGCTTTACACTCTCCCCTACACCTTTTGGCTTTTTCATCACTTTACTACATATTTATCTTTCGTGCGACTTCCAAAACGGAAATTAATTTAGTTCTACACATGCTTTTTTTAAACCTATATAGGTAGTGAAACTGGTCGCTACAAAAACTTAATTTTACTGATTTTCTGTTCTCTTTAACAAAAAAGTCAATTTTGCCCCTTTTGGCTTAATTTTAAAGTTTCCCTATGACAGAAGGACTATTTTTAGTGTCTGTCACTTTTTTCTGATAACCCTATTGGCTATAGTTTGGAAGGAATTCATTCATTTTGCCCCCGTGTCTAGTTTTAAAATTGATTTTCTTAAGTGTACCCCAATGATTGAGTCCAACATTGTTCAGTGTTTTTTTTACTCCTAGACAAAATCCTACAAAAAAAACTATTTTCATTGTCAAAAAATTATTGTTGTTATTCTCTTCTTGAGAAACTGCATGCAAACTTTTACCACTTTTCTTCTTGCAACTGATGCGAAAAGATTTGCCCTTGGCGTGGTTCAAATTTTTTTCCCATGCTGGGCAATTTCGCGAAGCATGATTGTATCCACAGCGTCGACAGTCAAAATTAATTTGGGAACCCCGGTGTGGATTTACATCTGCTGTGCTGACCCCCTCCTTGTTGACTCTGCTTGGCCTGGGCTGCTGGGTTTTCTTGGTTCTGCCACTTTTTTAGGGTTAGGTTTTCGTGTACCCCCTTTTTGTAGGACGTACTGATTTTTGGCCCCCCCTACTTCATGAGTTTTGTATTTTATTTTTACTAAAATTAGATCGCGACACGTTCGATACATCTAGCAAGTGATAACTTGATTCACTTTGTAATCTCCTTGTAGTTGTTTTTGCTAATTCCAAAAATTATTCTAGCCCCTTTAAATGTTGTCATAGACATTCCCAGTTCCAGGTTGCTGCACATTTTTTTAACTCAGTCACGAAAACATCGAAGCTCATTTCCCCTTTTGTTGACGGAAAAAATTATGTAACTCAATTTCTAAGTTCTTTTTTGGGAACAATATTTGCAACTTTTTTTTAAAAGTGTATTAAAGTCACTGTGGGTCTGTTAAACCAAACGTTTGTAAAAAACAACTGCTTTGAAACCAACGAGATTCAGAAACAGGGTGACTTGAACCTTGTTGGTTTGTCTTTAGACCCCGGTCTGTCATAAAAAAGTCAAACATCTGCTTCCACTCAGTCCCCAAAATTTAGACAAAGCAGATGCGTCCTCTGGAGTATTTGGGGGCTTTCTGAATTCCCCCTCTTAAATTTTTGGTTGTGTATTAACTTACTTTTCAGTTCTAGTCTTCTTGCTTCTTGTATTTGCTTCACTTCGGCATAAAGCACGTCCTTATTGCGAGGGCCTGTTTAGGGCGCTCACTCGCGCAGAATTGGCATGTTTTAAACCTAGAATCGCGTGTTCACTTTACACAGGTTTTCTAGTTTTTAAACTTAGTTCCACTTTTGACACCATGTCGTATATTGCGCGTGGGTTTATAAATTGAAAAATAAAAAAGTCTACACTGAATATGATTCCGACATAAATTATTTTATTAATTTTCTTGGGACAGTAATATGATGTGATTTACCAGTAGCCATTGCGTCTCGTCTGTGATGCCCCGGTAGTTCTAGAGACGGCCGCCAGGGAGCGCTCTTTATGGCTCGTAATTTAAACACAATTCAAAACACAACAAGGCCCACCCGTGGTCTCGGGGCTGCTCGAGTTGTTGTTTTTATACCCCCAGCCGCCCGGGAAATGTGATGCTTTGTCCAAAATAGGGCACCGTCTCGGGAACTTTTCTTTAGCGAGAAATCCCGGATCCCAAAAAACGTTCTAGCTCGGAGTAGGTTGTCCAACTGTCTCCGAAATACAGTGCCTGTTTGTACGGATTCCGTCAAGAAGCTATCAAAAGGCCCCGTCCTTCTTTTTGTTTTTTCATTGAAGAAATTAAACTGTTCCATTATTATATTCACCTGCGGCAAACAGTGTTTTTTCGAATTTTCTTAGTTTTTCCCCACCTTTTTGTCTTCTTTTTCCCTTTTTTTGGGGCCCTTTTTTCTTTTTGGGGGTTTTTCCCCCCCCCCCCCCCCCCCCCCCCCCCCCCCCCCCCCCCCCCCCCCCCCCCCCCAAAAAAAAAAAAAAAAAAAAAAAAAAAAAAAAAAAAAAAAAAAAAAAAAAAAAAAAAAAAAGAAAGGGTTTTTTTAAAAAAATTTTTTTTGGGTTTGAAAGGGGGGGTTTTTTTTGGGTCCAATTAAAAAGTTTATTTTTTTTTTTTAAAAAAAATAAAAAAAAAAAATAAAAAAAAATTTTTCGAAAAAAAACCTGAAAAAAACCTTTGGTATTTCCCCCCCCAAAAAAAAAACCTTTGTTTTGGGCCCCAAAGTTTGGAAAGCACACATAAACGCAACTCTAACAAAATTAAGATATTGTCTATTAAAGTTTCTATAGGCTAAAAAACATACTAAATGCCAAAACACTCGAAATGGTTTATTTCGCTCTGATTTACTCGAGATTGCAGTATGGAATCGTAGGATGGGGTGGGATCAGAAACTCACATTTAGAGCCCTTAAACATAATCCAAAAACACATTATAAAAGTAATAAGAAAACAAGCCCTACTGGTACCCCTCTGAAACACTTTTTCATGACTCGAAACATTTGACATCAGACAATATATATTTTTAAAGCTTATAAACATAAACACACCGGCATTTTTTATCTACCACTAAAATTCGCCAACCCAACCCCACGCAACTAGGCCTACTACAAGAGGATCTCAAATTTAAACTTAATCATTCCAAGGCAAGAAAAAAGCATTGACAAAGACATGGTCAATTCATATGGCCTAAACTTTTTAATACAATCCCAATTGAAATAAGGAGCCAGATAAAAAAAAACAAAATTAATTCAAAAGGAAAATAAAAAAATGGATTATGAAAAAGACAGAGAATTTCGTCGAACCTTGTGAATAATGTACTTCTTACTGGTACTCACTTACGCATCTAGTTATTCCTTCTCATATTCATGTGTATACCTTACCTAGCTATACTGGGCCCTAAACGCCTATTTACAATTTGTAGTTAACTTAGGTTTTAATGTTGGATTCCTTTCCAATATAACGTATCACCAACACTATATCAATACATCTATTGATTGTATGTATACAACTAAAAATGAATTACGGGTGATTTTGACTTGATTTTAAATTTTCATTAGGAACTAGCTAGTATCTAGAGTATCGTACAAAATATTCCAATTGTAAACTTATTATTGACTACTAATTGACACAATTGATACTATGTCCATACAATTCTAATTAGCTTAGATCTTAATCTTAGTTTTTAGATTTTTAGATTTCTTTACAACTTTAGGTACTACCAATTTTCTGCAATGAGAATGCCCTACTAAATACTCAATGTCATCTCCTATTGATTGTACTACACAACTGGAATGTATTATTTATGATTTTGACTTGTATGTAACTTTAAAACTTTATATCTGAGCTAACATCAGATTTCGAAATATCTAACTTTTAAAGTTATCGATTAGTTTTTCCTGTATTTTTAAATAGCTAAAGACTATAAGCCGCCCCTCTTTAAAAGTTTCAAAGAAAATTTACAAAGAATCACCCAACACAGGGCTTTGGGTCTGGGGGGTCTTTTTTGCACCTATAAAACCGGGTATATTTACTTGTGTTATGTATATGTATACTGAAGAAGAAAATAAATCTTATTTATCTTATTTATTTTCTCCACACCATTTTAAGGGGTTCAATATGCAATAATAAGGAGGGGGTCTAACAACTTTATGGCCAAGGTTTGCAATTGGGCAATCATATACCCTGCGGAATATTTGCAAGTTTTTCCAATTGTAGGGTTGGTCAGGGTGGATTTGGGATAACTAATTATTTTGGTCATTAACAGCATTAAACATAACACTGACTATTACACTACACTTATATTTTTTAGTCAAACACACACACAAAAAAGGTTTCGTCTTTGGTTTTTTAGAGTTTAACTATACATACAAGGCCTACACAAAATTTTAAAATAAATAAAGTTGAAAGCTTTCACCATCGTTGTTTCCGTCTACAATGTCACCCCAAAAACCAATTTTGTATGGAAAAAGCCAACACAACTGAACACTCTTCTAGAACCATTTCCACTATTAAAAATTTCGTTTTAAAAAAAAGAAAAAACTAATTTACCACTATTCTCACACACCAAAATGTATTACAGACCATCGCGTCAGAACAACTGGCACATTGGAGTTTTCAGACAACAAACTGGAAACAAACAACGGAAACAATATTGAAAAACTTTTACGGATTTTGTGCATCCTTCTCCACCTACACATAACAACTCTAAAATGTTGCAAAAACAACCTTGGTCGTGCTCGTCTGTCTGGAGTCAGTCATTCAAAAACACTCGGATTCGTTTCTTCCATCTGCTAATCCAAAAACCTTTTCAAAAAACCATAAAGGGTTCCATTCACTTTTCCCAGATAGAAAAGGAAAATAAATGACCTTTCTTTTAAAAGTCTGTGTTCGAACAGAAACCCCAAAAACCTCCCCCCTCTTTATAATAGATTCAGGATGACCAAAAAAACAACAAACTTTCGTTTTAACACATTGATTTCGTTTAGTTTTTTTAATACTCTTGTAGCCGCAAATTATTGTAAAATGTTAAAAAGGTTTGAGATACAAAGATTTACAGTCAAGACTTTTCCCGGGAGTTCAGCAAATGGCGAAGACTTACCCTGATAATTTTTGGACAGCACTCTTTGAAAAAAGAACGAAATCAGACTTCGTCTCATTACCTGTCATTTTGCTGTTCCCTACCCCTTTTTGTGTTCTTTTCCTTTGGGCTGTTTTGCATTGGGGTATTCACTCTTTTCTGGGGGGCCAAACCCAAAGTACACTGTTTCGGGAATTTTTTCTTCATGGTTTTTATGTGTCTCCCAACCACCCCCGCGAAGGACATATGTTTTAAACCCTTCCCCTTTATCCCGCCCGCACTGGGGTGGGAATACCAACTTAACTCTGTTTATTCTTTTGGGCACTTTATGTGTGGTAACGCTATGGTTCCCATTGTTTTATAATTAGTAGTAGTAATGTTTAATTGAAGTTGTCTTTATTGTTTTGTGTTTTATAAGTTAGTGATTTGTGTGAATTGACATTTCTAATTAGTCTTTTATTTTATTTTGTCATTATTATATTCTTAGGTTGGTGACCATGAGAGAGGGGGAGGTCAATTTTGGCTTGGCTTCGAGGGTGTTGTAAAATGTGAAGTCATTTGGGTCTACGGACCCCAGAGAGTACGAACTACGGTTCTGTGCTTCTCATAATTTGTGGAATTTTACATTAAATAAACAGTATTTTAAATTAACTTACATACGTGTATTCATTTAAGCACCTCTTCCTTAATTAGCCGGTGGAGAGTTGTAGCACACCTGGGGGAAAAACAATTAGAAATAATTTAAAGTACATTCTTGTGGCCTAATCCTTAACCAAAAATGCCCACAAAAATTTCTTTTCATACTACTTGGCAGCAAGGATACTCTCATTTTAGCACAATTAGAAGGGTTGAGGGATCAATTTTTTATCTTGGGAGACTCGCAAATTTTCCCGGCAAACTATAATCACAAAAAAAACGTGCATTTTCCCCTAGTTTTGCCCCTAACACGATTCCCCTTTTTCAGACAGCTAAAATAATTTTTTAAAATTCAATATTAGTGTGTAGAATTCACAAACCCCGGGACTGATAGAGGCTATAAAAAAACGGTACTAGATTTTTTTTTTGTATAGGCCCACCTTCAATGATTTTTTATTTTTGTAAAACCCATTTTTTTATACATTTATAAGGGGGGGCATAGGCAGTCCACACTTTTTCTTTTTCTCGACGGTGTTTTAAACCAACATTTTTGAGTTTCTAGTTTTTCCCCGACACCCAAATGATTCCACATGCCCCTATTGTGGCTGCCCCATCGCAAACAAATTTTCACAATTTTGGCACCAGCTTTTTCCAGTAGAATTATTGCTTTAAGTATTAAGCGTGCAATCACAGTGCTCTTCGTGCTGTTCTTTGATGCAAACACTGCAATTGGTTGCGTATAGCTATCGGCAAAAGGTTGAAACATTAATACGAGGCCGTGGTCAGCTAATTCGTCCGTAGTTGTAGGCCTAGCTTTTGCTTCACCTTCTCCAAAGTCTACTAAACCTTGAATTTTCATGTTTTGTACAGTCACTGCAGCAGAGGTACGCACCTAAAAAAGAAATTGCAGTAATATAGTTAAAAAATAATGTCAACTCTCATAACAGCTCAATAGCATTTGAAATGTGTTTCATAACTTACTTGAATTTCGTCAAATACTAACATACCCCTACGTTGCTGCATATTTTTCTTGGAAAGTTTCAGTTTAAATGCTTCAAAAAACTTTTCATCAAAACTGCAGTCTGTATTAACTAGACTTAAATAGGATCGTACGGTTTGACACAGGGCAAAGGTAATATCTCTTGAGTTTTTAAAAATGAATATGCAGATGGGCTTCTTATGTGGAAGAAGGAGACATAACAGTTATCCAGTCTGGGCTGTATCTTCGACTTGACTTGTTCGAGTATTTCCCAAAATGAATACACTCTTTTACTAAAAGTTGCTGGTTTAATGGTAAGTCAATTGTTTTCAGTTTTTCATCCAAGGTCTCCTCATTTATACTCATCATTTTATCTTGAGCAGCTGAGGAACAACATGAATAATAAAATATATATTATTATTATTAGGGCCTATGAGTGGCAGTTGTTCAACCGACCCCATAACATTGCAGAACGAAATGAGCTAAACGACATGATATCTGTTTAGTTCATTAATTTCAATATAAAAATATGGAAATATATTAAACTATGAATAATATTAACCATTACCATAAACATACATCACAAATTGAAAAGTTTAGTATGGTTTCGAACAAAACCTAAGTAATTCGGTACTTCTTCGGTTCATGGGCCCAACTGTTTTTCCATGTTAAACTATTATCTAGGAGCCCGTTGAGGCGCCGCAGCCAAGCCGTGGCGCGCTACACACTCAGGCACCTTATACAGCAAGCAGAGTTGGGGTGATTTCAATGTGTTACCCAGCTGTCATGAAATGTGATGCGAACTAGAAAACTATCAAAATGGAGGTGATTAGGTAGGTCTACCTGACAACACATGCCAAATTTGGTTGGGACCGATCATACCTTCTGGGTGAAAAGGTGTGTTGAAACTATTAAGAGGCGTGAGGGGGGGGGGGGGGGAAATAATGATGGATGTGTAGTCAAGTCTTACATAAAAGTGGGCTTCTTTCGACTACACCCGCAATAGTGTATACAGTTCCTACTTTTTCCAAAATATATTCAAAATGAATTAAGATTTATTGTTGTGACTGTTACAGGCATGCACGTTTTTGGAGCTGACTGTACTGCTTGAATTAATTGGGGGGTCAACAATAACGAATATGCATTCATGTTCTACATAAAGTGGGCTTTGTCTCACTTTACCTACAATGTTGCACAGTGCCTACTTTTTTTCAGAAATAATTCAACAAAAATTACGATTAATTGTGCTGCTGATGCACGTTTTTGGAGCTGACTGTACTGCTTGAATTTATTAGGGGGTCAAAAAATAACGAATATGCATTCAAGTTCTACATGTAGTGGGCTTTGTTTCACTTTACCACAATGTTGCACAGTGCCTACTTTTTTCAGAAATAATTCAACAAAATTACGATTAATTGTGCTGCTGATGCCGTTTTTGGAGCTGACTGTACTGCTTGAATTTATTAGGGGGGGCAAAAAATAACGAATATGCATTCATGTTCTACATAAAATGGGCTTTGTCTCACTTTTTCCTACAATGTTGCACAGTGCCACTTTTTTCAGAAATAATTCAACAAAATTACGAATTAATTGTGCTGCTGATGACGTTTTTGGAGCTGACTGTACTGCTTGAATTTATTAGGGGGTCAAAAAATAACGAATTGCATTCAAGTTCTACATGTAAGTGGGCTTTTTCACTTTACAACACATGTTGCACAGTGCCTACTTTTTTCAGAAATAATTCAACAAGAATTAAAATTATTGTGTGCTGATGCACGTTTTTGAGCTGATACTGCGTGAAATTAAATTGGGGGTTCAAAAAATAACGAATTTCAAGTTCTACATGTAAGTGGGCTTGTTTCATATACCCACAATGTTGCACAATGCCTAAATTTTTTCAGAAAAAATTCAAACAAAAATAAGTTATTGAGTGCTGTGCCGGGGGTTACTGTAAATGCTTAAATTATTGGGGGTCAAAAAAAACAATTGCATTCATGTTTACAAAAATGGTTTGTTCACTTTTCCACAAAAGTTTTCACAGTGCACTTTTTTCGAAAAATTCAACAAAAAATTACGATTTATTGTGCTGCTGAAGCAGTTTTTGGAGCTGACTGTCGCTTAATTTATTGGGGGGGCAAAAAAAACGAAAATTTCATTCTTTTCATGTAAGGGGTTTTTTTACTTTACCACAATGTTGCCCCAGTGCCCACTTTTTTTTAGAAATAATTCAACAAAATTAAAATTTTTTTGGGGGGGGGCTGAGCAAAAGTTTTTGGGGCTGATTACTGCTGAATTATTGGGGGGGGCAAAAAATAAGATATCATTAAGTTCTACATTAAGTGGGCTTTTTTCATAACCCCAATGTTCACAAGCCTACTTTTTTCAGAAAATTCAACAAAATAATTTTTTGGTGGGCCGTGCACGTTTTTTTTTTCTTACTGTACTGCTTAAAATTTTTGGGGGGGTAAAAAATAACGAAAATGCTTTATTTTTAAAATGAAAATGGCTTTGATCACATCCCACAAAGTTGCACATGCCTACTTTTTTTAAAAAAATTAAAAAATTCGATTTTTGTGCTGCTGATGCACGTTTTTTTTTGGGGCTACTGTAATGCTTTAATTTTTTGGGGGGGAAAAAAAAAAAAACTTTCCAATTCAAAAATTTAATTTTGAGGGGAAAAAAAAAAATAACGAAAATGCAAATCTTTGGGTCCTACATGAAAGTGATTTTGGGTTTTCACTTAAAAACCCACAATTTTTGCACCGTCCCCTATTTTTTTTCAAAAAAAATTTTCCGATTTTTTGTGCTGCGATGCCTTTTTTGGAGTTTGATTTGTAAAGTTTTGGCGAAAAGACCCTTTCGTTGCCCGGTTTGGGGGGGAACCCGATCTCAAAAAATTTACATAGAAAATTTTACCCTAGCCCCAAGTCCTCGAACAAAAAACCCCCTTTAAACCAAACCAAAAAAGTTTTTTATTTTAAAGGGTTTTTTTTCCCAGCGGGGGGATTATTATATATCTAAAAAAAAATAAAAAAAAATAAACACTCTAAAAAACAAAAAAAAAGGAAAAAAAAAAAAAGTATTCCCAAAAAATTCCAAATTGCAAAAATTGCCTTTTTTTAATTGACCCTTTTTTTTTAAAGGGAAAACTTGGGCGGGAAATTTTAAACGGGGGTTTGAAAATAGGAAATAGTTTAAAAATAGAAATTAAAAAAATTCAAACGACAAAGGTTTTGTTCTAACAAAAAAAAAATCCTGAAAAGGGGTTGCTAATAAATTTGTCAAACTTTTTTGTGAAAAAATGGGGAACCCTGGCAAACAAAATAATCAGTAGTAAACTTCCACACACTACAAAAATTTTAAAATTTAAAATAAAAAAAGGGGGGGACAAAGTTTAAACCCAAAAACTATCTTTTTTTACGCCAGTTTTAAAAAAAGACGAAATCAAAAGAGGGACATCCTGAGTGGGCATGCCCGGGCGTCCCCTGGGAAAGAGGGGAAAACTTACATCAACCTTAAAAAAATAAATAAAAAACTCTAAAACTCCAAACCCCCCATTCATATCATTAACATAGGTTTTTATATCCCGGAAAAATACCCAGGGTAAATTTTAAAAAAAGCTCAAAATAAAAAAACCCCCCCCCATAAGAAGGATTTAAAAACTTAAAAATTAAATAATTACAGACCAATTTTCTCCTCACATCAAAAAATTTCAAAAATTTAAAAGAAAAGGGTATAAAAAAAAGGGGGGGTTCAATGACTTTCCTTAAACTAACGATATTTTTTTCTGACAATTTAATTTGGATTCCGAAAATTTGTTTTAAACACGCAGGACCAATTCTGAAATTAAACCCCGGTACATAAAACCGCATTAGAAAAACAAACAAAAAAACCCCTAGCTGTATTCTTGGATTTAAAACTAAAAACATTTGATAAAGGTTTCAACACAAATTAAATTCCCAAAAAAATTAAATAATTATGGTATAACCCTGGCAAACGCAAAAAACCCTTTTTAAAGAGCTATATAAATGATCGGGGGCAAATGGTGACCAAAAAATGGTCCCTTAGTAAAAAAAAAGAATAATTTTAATACGGAGTTCCCCAGGGGACATTTGTTGGGAAAACCCTTTTCTCCCTTTTCCCATCTTTTTTTAATGAATTGTGGGAAAAGGAAAAATCGATGGGAAAAAATTTTTTACATTTGCTGAAAAGATACAGTGCTATTATTTTTTCGGCCAAAAAATGGGATAAGTTTTTCAAAAAAACTCAACAGAATCTCTAAAAAAATACCAGTGGTAAACGAAAAACATCCTCACCCCAAATCTGGAAAAAACGGGAATTTATCACCTTTTCTCCCAAATTGCCAACCAGCCTACTAAAAAACAACAACACTCCATTTTAAACGATTGCGACCCCCTACCCCTAGTAATAACACTCCCTGAAAACTGCCATGAAATTAAAGAAAGTGGCTCATATAAAAATTTGGGTTAAAAAATCGACCAACATTTAAAAATGGAATTGTCTATTAAAATGATCCATCTGGGTTAAAGAAATTGTCTGACTTTTTTTTAACTTAAAAATATTCTGACAAAAATCCCCTTTAGAAATAATTTTTCCTTGATCCAATCTTCACTTTTTATGGAATCTGATTGGGGAGGAGCTTATGCCCTCACATACATCACAAAACGTAATTCAAAAGCTTGTTCTAAAAATAACCTTAAAAAACCTAAATTCTTCCCGTCGAAATCTACTTTTATTAAAACTAATACCTTAATGTTCGCAAAACTCTACTTTTTAAATTTTTGCACCATTTCAAAAAAAACTTAAATCAATACAAAAAAGTTAATCTCCCAAAAAACACTAAATTAAATAATGTCAGCCTAAAAACCCCCACTTGCGAAACTCCATTAACTCAAAGCACGCCGATTTTTAGGGCCCCAAATTTTTTAAATTCCCTCCCATTACCATAAACCACTGCACGAAGCAGTCGTTCAAAAAATTTATCTAACGAAAAGGGTTTGGGCCCCTGTTCACAACAAAATATTGAAAATGTAACCAAAAAACGTGTTTTAAATAAGAGTCATATTAAAACTCCTCTTTTCCATTCCCGCGGTTCTAATTCTTATTATTTATTACTATACCCAGCATTGTTTAATTCTGTTTGGTTAGTATTGTTTAAAAAAAAAATTATCTGTGTGACATATCCTAGTTATAGTTATAAATTTAATGTTCCTCAAATTTTCAGATTGTTATCGAACGGTTTTTTTTTTTTAATTTTTATGCTCTAGCAATAAATTTTTTATCAAAATAAAAAGTATATGTGAAAAGATTGTTATAAACTAATATAGTAATTTGTTTTTTCTTTACTTTTTACTTTTTACATCTTACTTTAATTTTTACTTTTTACTTTTTACTTTTTTTCTTTTTTTACAAATTTTTTTTTTAGGTATTACTTTTTTCTAAAACCAACATAAAATTTTCTGTACAATTACCCTAGGAAATGCTCTCGTTCAAACTATGTTTTTGAGGGGAGCACACTAAATATATCTTTTAACCCGTTGCAATTACCAGTAATGTACTACTGACAAATAAATAAAAAAATAAAATTTCAACTAAAAACATCCCCCCGGGCAATTTTTCCCTTTGCAAAACCCCATTTTCTTAAAAATATATAGCGGGACCCATTTTGGAAACTGACTGTACTTTTTTTTTTTTGTTACATTTATCCTTTCCTTATTTTTTTTATTTGCGTTTCAAGAGTGAAAAATAATGAACTACCTTTAATTAGAAGAAAATTTACAGTTTATATAGTACGTTTTTCCCGACTCGGGTGCCGCGCGCAGCTTTAGGATTTTTTTTTTCAGTGTATCTGTAATATTTTTTGGCCCAAATTTTTCAAATACCGTTGGTTCCCCAACATCATTAACCATTATATTGAGCAATTGATTATCTTTTAGAAAAAACTCTACCTTTGCCATCAAACAAAAGCGGGTGCGTATTCTTAAAAAAAAAACGCTCTTAGGTCTATTTGATCATGAAACGACTGTATTCATGATTTGGACGTATAAAAAGTCATATATTAAAACGTGTTTAATGGTGAAAAAATGGACATAAATATGATTCGTAAGTGCTTTATAACTTAAAGAAATTTAATATTTAAGTTGCCCCACTTGCGGACAAAAAAAAATTAGCGCGGTGTGTTCAGGGCGTCGCGACGCTTGGGGCGAACGAAAGTTGAGTTAATCAACTTATAATGATGCTGTGGGTGTTGGGAATCGAATGGTATCGTAACCTTTTTGCCACCCCTTTGAGCCCACAATTTTGCCTATCGGAACGCAAATACCCCTAAAAAAAAACAAAACAACAACTTTAGGTGTTTAAGATGAAGCCCACTGATTCTGGAAATCACCATTCAAAATTTTCAAATACTGCCCTTTTGGGTAAAAAAAATGGCACCCAAAATGGCAAATTTTGAAATCTAGCAATCATTTTTATTTATTTATTATTTATTTAACGGTTATAATTTAATGGGGTTTGATAAGGTTGGGGTGTATAATATAAAAATGAAACACTGCGTTTTCCCTTTTTTGAGTGATTTATCTGAAGGGCTGAACGGAAGTACAAAACAAGTTTACAAAAAAACACACAGCCTTCTTGATCAAGACTACACCAACCCCCCCCCTAGCCCTGGTCAATAACCCCAAAACCAATACCATTTTCATGTTTGTGCTTTCAGTGGCCTTTGTCATATGTCGGCCACCATTTCAGTCCCTGCAAAAATTTAAGAAAATTTTAATTTTTTTATTTTTTTTAAAATTTTTTAAAAAAAAAATCATCAACTTAGTAAAGTTTTTTTTACGAAAGAAAATTCACATAACACATGGCAGCTCAATGCACCAATCGCTCATCCAACAAACGCGCGGGGGAAACCCCTTGGTTTCCTAGTAGTTCAAAACACTGATAGCCCCTTTTGGGTCTCACAAAGCCCAAAAAAAGCACTCTTTACCTTTCGGATCCCCTTTAGATCTCCCTCGTCTGGGATAGGACAAAAGCCTTGCAACCAAAAAACCTTTAAAAGAGATAGGTAACCCTTTTACCTGACCACGCTTTCCTCGGGGGTTTTCCCTTTTACTGCCTTAGTGGTGCCCTATTTCTCAAATAAATGCCGTTTGAGCTGCAAACCCAGTAAAAGTTTACTTAAACCCCGCATCGTGTAGCATACTTTTTTCCCTTTTTTACTATGGTCCCGGGTTTGCTCTTTCAGCTGTCCCGTTCTGTTTCGCGTTCTAAAGTGTAATTTATCCTTGGATACAAAGTGACCAGTGAGTTGGCGAGACGGGGGGGGTCGCCCCGTCCTTGTCTGCGTGGTACTACCCCCAAATTTTTCCGAAGGTGCTAAGCCTAACCCCACACCCTACTACCCTGACTAGAATATAAAAACATTTACCAATTACCATGACTGACAGTCGAATTCGGGTTCATGTTTTTGTAACAAATAATACTGTGTGTTTACATGGACCTCAGTAATTGATATTCCATCCCTTAGCTCGGCTAGCGATACGCAGACAATGAACGGGAACGACCCTACCCGCCTCGCCACCAAAATGGTCACTTTGTATCTCAACGATTAATACACTTTAGGAATAGACGATTCATGCACTATCCCACTCTGGGCGAAAGCCTGGTTCACCGCATTGTTAAAGAATTCTGTCCCATTATCACTTCTAAACACTTTAATTCTTTTACCAGTTGATTCTCTACCATGGCCTTGAATTCCATAACTTTTGTTTTGTCTCATCTTTACTTTTCAAAAAATAAATGAAATTTTTCCTGGAATAATCATCAACTAAAATTAGAAAATAGAGTGAACCATCCCAGGCAGGCTCCTTCATAGGGCCGCACAGGTCAGCGTGCACCAGTCCTAATAACTCGGTGGCGCGCTTTGCCCCCGTCTTTACAAATGGAAATTTAGACAGCTTACCTTGTAAACATCCTACGCACGGCTGCATCTCTGTTTTCTCAAATTCTACACCTTCAGCCATACCATTTCGGAGTAGGTTCATGCTTCTGTGGTTAAGGTGACACAATTTCTTGCGCCACAACTCCTGAGAATTGATCCCCTGTTCATTACCATTTAGCGAATTCACTAAATCTACATTATAGGCCCCGTGACTTGGCCTCTCGATCAAATCTAGCTTATATAACCCACCTTTCCTTGAACCTGTAGCTACTACTTCACCCTCATATGAAAAACTTTCACTTTTGATTACCTCACAGCCCTCAGCTGTGAATAACATAACCTTGTTTTTATCACAGGTTGCTCCAACTGAGAGGAGATTTGCCCCTAATTCAGGAACGTAAGTTACATCCTTGATTACCTGTAGTGTTTTTACACCTTTATAACTCCAATAACTAGGCGGGGAAGGTTTTTGTTTACAACAGCTTTATTTACGCCATCATGGTCAGTGAGTGAACTAGGTCAGAGCCTTCTAAAGATACTACATGTTGATACAATGTAAGCCTAAGGTGGCGGTGCACTTTAGGCGGTGATTACAAATCACTACATCTCCCTTTTTCTTTTTTTTTAATAAGAAGATTCTTAGATCTCTTAGTTATTATGAGAATAACATAAAATAGAGAATGGAGTAACTCAACGTTTTAAACCTTCTAACTTATTTTTCTAACAATGCAAAGAACGTACTCTACGTTGTTTAAGAAAAGTACAAAGAATATAATAAATCTAATTTAAACATAGAGTACTCAACTTAATTAAGGTAATGTAAGGAATATTAAAACCTAATTTAATATACTCAACTTAATTAAGGTAGGTAATGCAAAGATTATAATAAATCTAATTTAATGTGAAGAACAGAAATAACTCATAGGTTCATCTTCTGTGTTGGCTTGACCCTCCTGCCGGAACGAGTGGTCTTTTCCGTCTGGCTTCCAACTTCCGTCTGGGGCGGGGCCAAACTCTTTCTTGGAGACACGGGCTGCTCGGGTGGCTCACCTGGTAACTCCAAGGGTCCACTTTGTAGGTCCAAGTTGTACTGTCAAGTGACTGTCTAGCAACAGCAACTGGAGGTTTGGTTGAACTAGGACTGGATAAGGAGTTGTCCTGAGAATTGCTGTAAGGAGGAATGAATGGATATGGCATTTGCTCTGGGCTGTGGATTTTGCCTGTTTGGGATTAGGTGGACCGGTTTTCGTCGTATAACTCTTCCTGCAGATTTCAGGAGGTAGGATCGAGGTTCTTCTGTCTTTTTGTGACTTTCCCATATCTTTTTAGGTCTGTTATCCACACTTCTTCTCCTTGTTTGTAGTTCGGAAGCTCTACTGCTTTATGCCGAGAGTCATGATTTTTCTTTTGTCCTCTCTTTCCAGCTCCCTATCTTTCTCTCGAAACTTCTTTAAGTCCGGCCATTTTTGGCTCCAGAGATGATGGATGTGTTGGGATGTTTGTTCTTATTTCCGACCGAAAAGTAGTTTCGGATGGACTGTATCCCGACTCTAGCGGTGATGTTGCGATATGCAAGTAAGGCCAAGTTAGGATCCTCTACCTTGCATCTTCTGCAGAATCTTTTTCACTCGACTTTACACTGGCTTCGGCGACACCCGTTGCTTTTTGCGTATCTAGGGCTGCTTGTTGTCAGTGTAAATCCATATTGTTTGCCAAATTCTCGGAATTCTTTACAATAAAATTGACTTCCACTATCTGCACGGAGGATCTTGGGTATACCAAATCGTGCAAATATCCCTTTAATCTTATTTATGATGTGCATTGAAGTCATGTTCTGAAGTAAAGATCACCTCCGGATATCGTGAGAAATAGTCTTCTACTGTAAGGTAGTTTACGTCCTTCATAGTGAGAATATCAGCTCCAACACACATCCATGGTCCTTCAGGTAACACTGTACTGATCAGGGGTTCCACAGGGTTGCTTCTGTGTTCAATTACAGGTCTTGCACTTAGATATCAGTGTCTGAAGGTCTTCATTTATGGTTGCCACCATACAGACTCCCTTGCTCTGCGACGACATTTTGACACTCCCCAAATGTCCTGCATGTAGTCTTGTTAGAATCCTCTTGGCGCATGCTGACTGGAATTAGTAATCGATTTCCTTTCAAGATTAGGTCATCCGCAATCACTAATTCCATCCTTGTATTTTGCGTACTGCGAAAATTGAGGGAATTCTTTCTTGCCTGGTTCGGCCAATTATCAGTTTATGAAACCTTTCAGGTTACACAAGTATTGTCTGCTTCTTGCTGCACTCTAATCTCTTTCGATCTTCGAGTCTGTAGCAGGCAAGCTAGCTATGATGCTGTGAACATAGGCTTCGACTGCTTCTTCTAGAAACTGTCTTCGTTGTTCATTATACCACGTATCGGTCTCTGGAGAGAGCATCGGCAGTGGTACATTTCTTTGCCTGGTATATACTTGATGTCGTAATCGAACCTAAGCATTCTCATTCTGAGCCTTTGAGTCTAGGAGTCATTTCTGCTATTGGTTTAGATCCAAATAGCGTGATGAGAGGCTTATGATCCGTGTTTATTTGGAACTTCATCCCGATGATGTACTCGTAGAAACGTTCACAAGCATATGTGATGCCGAGTGCTTCTTTTTCTATTTGGGCCCATCTTCCCTCTGTAGGAGTCAAACTTCTTGACGCGTACATGACTGGCCGCCACGAATCAATTCTCTTTTTGCTCAAGAACGGCACCTAATCCATATGATGAGGCATCAGATGTAACACGAGTTTCTCTATTAGGGTTGTACATTGCCAGTGTTGGTGTATTGGATACCACTCTTTCAACTGCTTGGAACGCCTGTTCTTGTTGAGGTCCCCAAATCCAATCGTTCTTCTTGCTCAATAGATCTCGCAATGGTTTGGTTAATTTGGCTACGTTTGGAAGAAACTTCAACAGAAAGTTGATTGTGCCTAGTGAATCGGCGAAGTTCTTCTTACGTTTTCCGGATTCTTCATGGCTTTTATAGCCTCCACTTTGGATGGATCTGATTTAATGCCATCTTTACTGATTATATGTCCTAAGAATTGTACACTAGGAACATTAAATTGGCATTTACTTTTATTTAGAGTTATGTTTTTCCTCTTCTAGGTCGCTTCAGACAGCATCTAGGTTTTCGTCGTGCTCTTTCTGTGTGCGACCTAGACCAAAATGTCATCTATGTGGTTGCACACACCTTTAAGACCTTCTAGTACCTGCGTTATATCTTTTGATAGTGCTAAGGCCCTGAGCAAATACCAAAAGGCATTCGATTGAAGAAATATCTTCCTTGCGGTGATATGAAGGTGGTCAGTCTTGCCGACTCTTCCTTTAGAGGAACCTGATAGAATCCCTTACTTGCGTCAAGTTTCGAAAGTATTTGGCGTCTTCGTTTGCGCTAGCGTTTCTTCAATAGTTTGGCAGTGTATGTCGTTCACACGGCGAATGCTTTTTATTTAATTCGGTGTAATCGACACATATGCGCACACCTTTAATCGGTTTGGGAACCACAACGAATGGGGCGCACCAATCAGTAGGTTCTTTGACTGGCGTAATTATACCATCCTGAACCATTTTCTCTAGTTCTTCTTTGACTTGGCCTCGAAGTGGTTGAGCAATCCGCCTAGGAGCTGCTACGGCATATGGCACGGCATCCTCTCGGAGCGAGTATTGAAAATTCATTTTCATTTTCCCCACCCCGTTCAGTAACTTAGGGTATTTATCCCAGGGATTTGGTTTTAGACTCTGCTGGTCTCCGCTGCTGGTGTGCGGTTTGACAGACTTTGTAACTAGGTAGTAAGCCTAGAGCTTGAATGGCTGGTGCCCTAATTAGTGAGTTATCATGCACGCTTTCACAGATAAACATATCCTGAGTGGAGGACTCTTCTTCTTCCACTTGAGGTCCGAGCGTATTTTTTTCCGATTACCTGCAATGGTTGAACGTCCAGGTCCAAAAGTTGCTTAGACGTAGGCCTAAGTTTAGTATCCTTCATTTGTTCGAATAACTTTTTGGGAATAACTGTCCGTCGCACCCGTATCCAATTTGAATTGTACATCTAGTGCCCTGAACAATTCTAACGCCAAGCCATGGGTTAGAATTCCTAAAACTCAACTTTCCCAATGAACGCGTCATCGGAATTATCTTGGCCTACTACCTCCTGCACATGCTTTGATCGACAGACTTGTGCCAGTGTCTCTTCTTGCCACATTTGTGACAAGTGGCATCCTTTGCTGGACATACGTCGAAAGAATGCACGTGGGGATTTACCGCACCTCTCACATCTGTCGGACTGCTGCTGGCCTTGACTAAACTTAGTTTTAGGCCTAGGCCTAGGATCTTTAGGACTCTTTATACTAACTTATTCCAAGGTCTACTTTGGTTTATTCTTACCAGTTTTCACCGCTGCGAATTTGTTCATTCGTGGGTGGTCGCACTACCGATTGTTGGACCTCGTACTGAACTCCCGCTGAGTTTGCCCTATCGACTACTTTTTCTAAGTGTAAGATTTGGATCCATTTGGAGCTCTTCACTAAGTCTAGTCATCACGCATGCCAACAACTATGCGGTCTCTAATGAACTCATCCCTGAGTTCATTGAACCCACAGTGCTGGACAATGCTGTGTAATGTCTGTGACAAACACACTCATAGGCTCACCCTCAGCCTGAACTCGCCTATAGAATTTCACCCTTTCATATATTACGTTTTTTCTTAGGTTTCAAATCTATTATGGACTGGGCTTTTCACAATGTCATATTTTTTTAGGTCATCTGTTTGAAAGTTTGAAGCTAGCCAAATATCATCATCTTATCTTCGCCCATTGTGTAATAACATATCTACCTGTTCTTCCTCTGTTTTGAGATGGAGGCCAGAAGCTTTTCTAAACCTCTCCCATCTCTGTGACCATTTTAGCCAGTGGATGCTGTGCAAAATCAAAGGAAGTCGGTGGACTGACCTGGTATGTTGTTCTAGGCCTAGTTGATGACGCTGCTGCAGTTTCAGTTACTCTCTCCTCCTGGCATTATGAATTTGTTTTAAAACCTTGAATGTTGATAGTAGTTATTTTAGTAGGCCTACTCACACTTTTCAGTACTTTTCTGACTACCATGTAGTTTTTTACACCTTTATAACTCCAATACTAGGCGGGGAAGGTTTTGTTTACAACAGCTTTATTTACGCCATCATGGTCAGTGAGTGAACTAGGTCAGAGCCTTCTAAAGATACATACATGTTGATACAATGTAAGCCTAGGTGGCGGTGCACTTTAGGCGGTGATTACGAATCACTACATTACCCTAGAGTCATTTCTGTCATGCACATATAATTCTACCCTCACATCACCTTTCCCTGTTGCTTTTGTAATGTTATTGTTTGGCAACAGTTTACCTGACCTGAGCACTCCGTGATAGTTTTCCATTATTTCACTATTAATACCCATGTGGGTGGTAGCACCGGAATCACATACCCAATCATACTTTTTCAGGTTAAAATCACTTTCACTATTATCACTTAGATCCGCAGCACGAAGCGCAGTAAGGAACGTCCCAGTTGTCTCCCTTATTCCCAGTCTGTTTGCTGCTGCTTCTGCTGTGAGTTACCTTGTTGATTGTAGTTGTTTCGACCTTGGCCTTGGCTGGAACAGCTGGATCCTTGGTGACTGCCTCTACCACGGCCACCTTAAGATAAGATAGATAAGATAAATAAGATTTTTCTTCAAATAGACACATTTTACAATTAGTCCAAATCTCTACAGAGATGTGCGAAGAGTGGTAATAAATGGTTATAAATTATAAAGGCCTAAACATTAATGTAAAGTTAATTCTAACAAACAACATTATAACACATAAATAATATCATATATGATAGAAGAAGTGTTAGGCCTGCATATGGGCCTACATACTATATGCATATTATGTGCTGCGATATAAGCAATATAAGATACAAGGAAAAGTAAAATTATAAATACATGTTGTAACAATAGATATAAAACTAAATGCCTACATTAATAACTGCTGCTTACAAAGTGTACGCCTGCATGGGCCTACATATGCATATTATGTGCTGCAATACAAGCAAAATAAAGAATACAAGACAAGTAAAATTATAATACAATGTTGTTACAAATAGATACCCTATAAAACTTAATGCCAACATTAATATCTACATAGTATGCATGTTATGCTACATACAAGACATATAAATAAAAGTAAATATAGGTAGTCAATTTATAGCCTAAATACAATGATGATAGCCTGCGTATAGAGACACATTGCTAACTGCTCTTAGTCAATACTATAGGCTACATAGCAAACTCTTTTATGGTTGTAGGCCTACATAAAGATGAGGAATTAATCCTAGCAAATTATCAGACTGTAAAGAGATCATGGTTTTCATAGCTTGTTTGAGTAAATCTAGCACAATAACAAATCACTAAGTTAAGTATTATACTACAGTAGGAACTTATCTTTGAACTCCTGTACAGAATAAAGGATTCATTTAACAGCATGTTTTTTTAAACCTAAACTTGAACAAGGATAATGTAGTGCACTCTTTTATTTTGTCTGGTAGAAGATTGTAAAGTAGGTTCCCTGGTAGGATGGACTCTTTTGACACTGAGACGAGGTTTGTCTTTGAATTCGGAGAAAAGATTTTTGACGCGTGTTATGCGATGTACATCCAAATTTGTTTCGAAGTTATTGATGTTACTCTTTATGTAAGTCAAAAGTTGCAATATTATAAAGAAGGCATAGTTAATATTTTTAGATTTTGGAAATGTATTCTGCAAGATTCTAACTGATTTAGATGAAGTATATTCCTGAGAGCTCTTTTCTGTAATTTAAACACTGTTTCCCACAGTATAGAATTTCCCCAAAATATTATGCCGTAGCTCATTTTTGAGTGAAACATTCCTAGTATTGATTTTTCAATGTGTTTATATCAGCCATCTTGGACATTATTCTGATTGCATAACAGCTTGCTAGAGAGCTTATTGCATAAGGCATTTATGTGGTTACTCCAATCAAGATTTCCGTCAGCTGTACCCCTAGGAATGGTACATGTGAGTTTTGCTCCAGTACTACATTCTGCACATTTATGACTATTTGTTGAGGGGCAGAATGCTTATTCTTAAAATATATTACTTTTGTTTTATTCGGATTTAGAGACAAAAAGTTTGCATCAAACCAGTTATTTATCTCTAACATTACGAAATTGGCCTTGATCAATAATTCAGCTAAGTTGGGATTCCGTAAGTAGAACATTTGAATCATCGCAAAAAGAGTTAACAAATCGCTGCAATGTTGCCCGGCATGTCATTAATATATATAAAGAAATAGAATTGGTCCAAGTATTGATCCTTGTGGGACTCCTAACTTAACTTCCCCCCAATTGGAGAAGTATATTTTTCTCATTATTATTGTTATCAAGTTTTTTAATACATGTTTTTTTTGTTTCCTGTTTGATAAATATGATTTGAACCAATCATTTGCTATACCTCTGATACATAATGTTCTAGTTTTTTTAAGTAAAATTTCGTGATTTACGCTGTCAAAGCTTTGCTTAGGTCACAGAAAATACCTATTGTGTGCTCCTTCATATCAGTGATCTGTATATAAATTCTGTAAAATTAGTTATAGCTGACATAGTTGATCTGTTTTTTTTCCGGAATCCGTGTTGATTGGAGGAGAGTATTTTGTTATCATTCAAGTAACTCATTAACCTATTAAGCATAACACGTTCCAAAATTTTTGAAAACACTGGGAGTAATGAAATAGGTCTATAGTTATCAGGTAAGGTTTTTGCCCCTTTTTTGAATAGCAGATCACTTTCGAGCATTCCTGAATTCATCAGGAAAAATTCCAGATTCCAGAGACACATTAAATAATTCAACAAGAGGATCAGTAAGGTAGTTTGCATATTTTTTCAGTATAAAGTTGGGGATTTCATCTAGCCCAGATGAGTTTTTATTACCCGATTTGTTTTAGGAGGGACATCATTTCTAGTTTTGTAACGGGACAAAGAAAAATTGAATTGTTTACAGGAGGACTAGCATTATTGAGTAATTTGATTGCTTCAACATCATTGGTAAATTTTTTAGGCATGTTTGAAGAAGCAGCTGTTATAAAGAATGAATTAAATATATTGGCGACGGCTTCGGGATTATCCGTGGCACACCACCATGATTTAGTTCTACCTTATTGGGCTGCGAAGAACTTGTCTTCCTCCCTAGTTCCTTGTTAATTAGATTCCAAGTTGTTTTGGCAATGTTGTCAGAGTTGATTATTTGCGATTGGATATGTGATTTTTTAGCTAACATGACAACTGTTTTAAATATGCGCTTATACGTTTTCTACATAATTATGAAGCACCTCACTACCCGATTCTTTAGACAATTGAATAGAAGCCGTTTGTGTTTACTAGAAATTCTTATACCCTTTGTTACCCAGACTTTTTTGGTGGTAAGCATTTCTTCAGTTTATGGGAAAGGCCTTGTCAAAATGGCTATGGAAGGCCGAGATGAAGTGATGAACTTGTCAGCCGTTGTAGTAGCGTTACGGCTTGCAGTCCAATTTTCTTGTTGTAGAAATGTTTCAAACAGATCAAGATTTTTTTTTGAGAAATCGTTTTGTAACTGTTGGCCTAGGTCTTTTATCTGGCTGAGAGACTTGTAAACTATTGTATTCAAAAGCAATGCTTTGAGCAAAATGATCAGATAGACCAGACTCAAAAACTTGAGTTTCAAAAGTAGACTGCTGTATGTTTTGTACCAATGTTGTCCAACAAGCTAGGTAATTTAAATTTAACCTGCTGAGGCGAGTTGGCTCATTAATAGTAAGTGAAATTCCATAGCTTTTAAGGAGAGTTTACCAGAGATACCTTATCCCTACAGTCACCCAACATGTTTAATATTGAAGTCACCACAAACAGTTAAACATGTTTGCCTTTTATTGCAGTGTCAGCAGAGTTTCTAGTCGACTAAAAAATAAGTCTAAGTTTCTCCTTAAATACTAGGGGGTCTGTAAATGCATACAATTAACATTTGCAGTTCCGTTATTTCTACACAGAGCATTCAAATACATGTTCAACACTTAGGTTGCATAAGTCATCCTGTTTTACAAAAGAAATTTCATTTTTAAGGTAGATACAGCTACCCCCATAGCATCTGTTATTACCTACTACTTCCCTACAGAAGGAAGAGGCAAGCCTACATTTGGCAATAGTGCAATTTGGCATTTCAGAAGCTGAGCGCCAGTGTTCAGAAAACAATACCACATCGGCCCCAGCTCTAGGTCAGACACTTCTAATAAGTTTCGTTTGAACAAGACAGGGACTGAATATTTTGATGGTATACCTTGAAATGACGTTTGTCCTCTTCGCACAACCTGTTCTAATATGAACGCCCTAAAGTTGGAGTGTACTTTTTAGTGGGAATCGAAGTCCGCTTGGAACCAGAACGATTGACCGGGTTCCCTTGCAAACCAACCTGCTGTGCAGACCCATTGTTCCACTTAGTTTTTTGGGGGTGGTACCCGTGGGCCTGTGTCCGCCAAACGAGAAAGGTGGCCCTACGTTTGGAGTTGATGCTGCTTTGCCTACTGGAACCAATCTGCGTGAGCTTCGGCACTCGAGGCAACTTGGCAGCTGGAGGAGACACAGGTCTACCAGTTGGTGTAGTTGTAGGTCTAGGACTGGGACTTCGATCGGGCTCGGTGACGATGTAGGCCTAGGACTCATACTCGGTTTGTGATTATTTGTTGTGAGATCGTGATAGGTGAGTCTGTTTGTCGCTGGCTTGTTCGGTGATGGTTGAACTGGTAAAACTTCATCTGACGGAGGTGGCTTTGCATGTTGTGGATTTTTCAGCTTGGGGGGAATGGTGGCACGGAAATTATCAAGTTCTTTGAGTCTATCGACGGACCAGACTTGGCCATCGATCGTAAGTTTGTTGAAGTTCAGGAATGCTCTGTAACCTTGCTCCCTTGCCCTTCCCAGATGTTTTCTTCAGGAACTCCCTTTCACCTTTAACCCTTTGATTCCCTTGGTCTTGAGACTTGGAACTTCCGCCGTCATCACCACCCCCTGGCGGTGGTGTGTGACAATCTTCGAATCATGTGCCCAACCGACTGACACCTGTAGCATTTCCTCTGAAAGCTTCCTGGCCCCCTTGACCGCGTTGGTTTCCTCGAAATCCTCCTCTGGAACCTTTGTATCCTTGGTTGCTTCCTCTTTCACTTTGACAGGAAGTAGCAAGGGCTACATTCTCCAAAGAGAACCAGCACCACTCAACAGTTTAGAGCTGAGCCACTCTGTGGTTAATTTCACATCACTACCTTCGATCCCCATTTCAAAGCTTGATATATTGATGGCAAACCTGCTAACATAATTGTTGCAATCCATTCATCGTCTAGAGGCTGCCCGATGTCTTGTAGCTTCTGGTTTTATATCCATTACATCAGCAACCACTCCTGCATACCTGGATAGTTTTGGTGAGCCTCACATTCATTAGGCGTCGTACCAGTGCATGCTCTCTGTGGACAGGCATCTTCAAAATTCTTTTTAAGAGCCTCCCATGCCTCAAGTGCAGTTTTTGGCCTTCATTACAAACGGTGACAATGTGGCTTGACGTTGAGTACAATACTGGCCAGAGCCCTCTGGTCCCTCTTCTTATCAATAGGAATAAACTCACCATTATCATTTTTAATCGGTTCAACACAGTCCCACAAGTCTAAACCCATCAGTGTCATTTTCATCACTAGTTTCCAGGCACTAGCCTATAGTTATTTAGTCCTTCTAGCTTGGGGTCTACAGATACAATATTAGAACTTCCACCCATGCCACTTGAGCTCGTTGTGTTTAACACGTAAGTTGGGCCCTCAGTGTTCATGATGGTCTTTTAATGACAGTTCACAGTCCAAAATTAGGCCTAGCCCTAGGCTTCTACACGTGCACAGCTTGTGTTGAGGTTAGGTTACCCTCCGAGCACAACTTGCCAATAAACTCACTTATACTCACTTATATCACGAAAATAATATAACCAATCATCATCAGACGTCTGGGCCGATAACCTGTTAGTAATTTAATGTGGATTGATGAAGGATTGGGTGATATAATATACAAATGAGAACACTGCGTTTTACTTGAAGTGAGTGATTTATCTGAAGGGCTGAACCGGAAGTACAAAACAAGATTACATAAAACACACAGCCTTCTTGATCAGAGACTACACCAACATAACGTCTATCCAAGGTCCACTACATCTCCGCCACCTGGCGGAGGCTCGTCTAACTCGCTCGTGTGGCCACTAGGTTAGAGAGTTAGACGAGCCTCCGCCAGGTGGCGGAGATGTAGTGGACCTTGCGTCTATCCTATTCAGTTATAAAAACCACCGCCGTCTGGATGTATGTAAGATACAAATGTACTGCTTGTCATGGCTCGACAAAATTCGGTCATGACTTTCAGTGAACTTTCAGTCGGTAAAGAAGTTCATGCCTCCCTTAACTAACACCATCTATGGTTCAAAGCTGGAACTAGATCTGTGAAACTTCCTTTCCCTACCTGAGTTTTGTTGTCATTATTCATGGGAAATAAACAATTCCTTAATATAAAACGTTCCAACTAAATAAAATATAATTATCACCTTTATTATTCATTAACTAAAAGCCAGCCCACAAAGTCCCAAGCCTAAACCGTGAAATAAACCAACTTCCGCCCCCCTTAACTAGCCCTATCTAGCGGCAGACCGACAAAGCTCTATGCCTTTTGCATGTCAATCATTTAACATGGGGAAATCCGAGCCACGACAAGCAGTATCATTTGTATCAAGGTCCGCTTGATCTCCGCTCTTGCGGAGGTTCGTCTAACTCACTAAGGTAGGTCGTCGCAAGGTGGATTTAGAAGCCATTGTGGAGCCAAATATCCAGCGCTTTGACAGTGAACCATGTTAAACATGCCGTACTACAGACTACGTTACTAGTTTTTACCAGCAAACCATGAAGGGGTGTGCAGCTGTTTAAGTTCTAGACATTCTTGAAATGGAACTAGAATGTTTTAGATTTCCGAAATCTCCTCGCAGAAAAGCCAAATGACTACGAAACTCGAGGCGAGATCAGTGGGCGCCAACGTTTATATTCAAATGTAGGCCTACCCATTTTAGAGAAAGTACCCTACTATCAACATAAATGTAGGTGTTCATATAGTTTCTGATTTAAACTGGGAACCCATTATTTAAGAGTAATAATATAATAATAATAATAATATTAATAATAATAATATGTCTTTATTTATTGAGTATGATACAAAATTTTATGTTTCTAAATAATAAATACTAGGTTTCAAAGGCCCAAACGTAGCATATAGCATTGATTAAAGAAGGCTTCTTTAATCAATGCATATAGTGCCCAATTGTTCAATTTATATTGCTATAATATAAAATATTAGTGCACAATAATTTAATTAGGGTGGACTGGTATTTAAAACAACATTTTAACAATGTTAAATTATTCATGGTGTTATATTGCCACTGTAATAAATCTTTAATTAATACAATTTGGATTAAAATCCTTTTGGTATAATTTCCCCTCTTTTTCTCAGGTCTTCTACAATTGGTACCATACATATCTGGGCCAGTGTCGTATTTAGGCCTAGGCAACCTAGGCAGCTGCCTAGGGCGGCAAAGTTTAGGGGGGCGGCTTTTCGCCACTTAGGTCCTAGGGCAAATTTCGACAGTTTTTCACAGAACTGAAAATTAAAAAATTAAAATACTTTTTGCATGAAAATAAGTTAGTAACAATTTTCTCGGCAGTATTATGTAATTTTATATTTTAAAGCGTGTTTTGGAGCTTTTAAAAGTAAAAATTTGCAAAAAATTCACCTGCCAGTCCTTCGCACGGCTTGATATTAGTCTTTTTTAGTTTTTTATCCCGATCCCGTACTAGTTTTGTTAGGGGTTCGTAAATTAGGAATCTTGCTGCTGCAGCTCCTGAGACAGACAAACTTTGTTGCAGAGAAGGTGCTACTTGTCCAGTGATAGGTCTCTAAATAAAATTAAAAGTGAAAACTGTTACCTAAACTTTATTTAAGTTGTATTAAGTTGGGGGGGGGGGGGGGGGGGGGGGGTCGGCAAAATTTAATTGCCTAGAGGCGGCTCACTACCTAAACACGGCCCTGATCAGGGTTGTAAAAAATCCAGGTTTTTATAGAAGAAGCCCAGCCCGGGTGGGTTTAATAAAAAAAAAACGGATTTATGTGGGTTTATTCATTTTTTTAAATTCATAATTATTTTTATAGCTCAAATATGAAGTGAAATATTCCACACTAGCCTATTACAATTTACCCATTATCCTACTCCCCAAGCCAAGAATTATATTTGGATGAGCGTAGCGAGCGTAGCGAGCGAAGCGAAGATTCCATTTCACTACACTGGAGAAAAAAATCCGGAATGTTTTTTTTTTTTTTTTTTTTCCTTTCTTTCTTTCTGTATTTTTGTCTGTCTGTTAACACGATTCCGGCTAAACCGATACTCCGATTGCGATGAAATTTTATGGAGGCCTTCGAAATCACTGAACTAACAACTGCCACGTTTTTGAGCGCAATCAAAAATTATTTCCCCATGAAAATCGCAATTTTACGATTTTTTTCGATTTTTTAAATTTCTTCGACTTATAACACCTACATACTTCATCCCATTGTTAATGATTTTTTCCCAAAAAACCTTAATTTTATGAATTTATATTTCCCTGTGAAATTTGAGCGTAATCGAAAAATTATTTCTCATGAAAATCGCAATTTTCCCAATTTTTTTATTTCTTTTTGCTTATAACACCTACATGCTTTGTCCGATTTAATGAATTTTTCACAGAATCTTAATTTTATGAATTTAAAATATTCGTGTTAAATTTGTGCGCAATCGAATAATTATTTCTTATGAAAATTGCAATTTTACGATTTTTTTCTTTTTTTTAATTACGATTTATTAAAAATAAAATTTAAGTTATTTTTTAATTTTATTTAATTTAATTTAAAAAAAATCAACTTAGTAATGATTTTTTCACAGAACAACAGAAAATCCGCATAACACATGGCAGCTCAATGCACCAATTACGCTCATCCAACAACGCGGCGGGACTCAAGCGTTTTCCTAGTATATTGAATGAAAATCAGACATAACTGAGTGGTAGACTCTAAATACAATTTTTTTTTTCTTTCTTTCTTATTTTAGTAGGAAATTTTCGAAAGGGAATTTAAATTTCGAAGTTTGGTCAAGTATGTGTTTAAAATTTTAATATTTCATCAACAATTTATCCATTTTATTTATATTTTTTAAGAAATAGGCCTAGGGCCTACCTTTTGCCCTTTTACCTAGATCCAAAATCATACCTTGTTTCCTTGATTCCTAACTCAAAATTGGGAGAATTTTTTCTAAAAAAACACCCCTGGGATCCATCGTAACAACCCTGGTATATTTGAAAAAAAATCTCTCTCCTTGAAAATTTAAGATTTTAAGTTTGACAGTGAATACATGTTTTTTTTAAATTTAAAAAAAATGAAATATTTAGAGTTTTTTTAAAATTTTAAAATTTAATCTTTCCTATATATCTCTAATTTAATTAATTCTAACGACAAATCACTGTTTTATTTTTTGATTCACCCATATTTTTCACTTCTTAACTGTTTTTTTAAAATGAATTTAGTTTGAAATTATTTTTCTGTGAAAATTTTTGGGATAAATTTTTCAAAATATTTTTTTTAAATGTAAAAAAACAATAATAAAAAATAATAATAATAATAAAAATAATAATAATAATAAAAAATAATAAAAAATAATGAAAATTCAATTTTTTTTAAAATATTTTTTTCAAAGACAAAAACAATAAAAATAAAAAATAATAATAAAATAATAAAATTAAAAATTTTCAAAATTTTAAAAAATTTTCGGGGCCCCCCTTTAAATTATTAAACCCAAACTTTGTATTGATTTTTGGGGTTTTTTCGCCTTTTTTTAAACCCCCGAAACTCATACACTTTGATTTAAAAATAATAAAAATAAAAAAAAAATAATAAAATAATAAAAAATAATAAAAATAATAATAATAACAATAAAAATTTTTTAATAATCCAAATTTTTGGATTCAAATTATTAATAATAAACCAATAAATATCGCATGTCTTTGGATATGCAATTAAACAGGGCGCTCGAAGACTGTGCATTTGTTTAAATTTTCCGCCAAAATTTGGGCTCTAGCCGGGAGCAACAAATGGCCCCCCCAAATTAGAAACTTTGGATTGGAACGGGCCCTTGGGGGTTCCCTTTAACCTTTTTGGGTTTCGTGGGGTAAAAAACCGACTCTCCGCTAGAAATCAAGCAGACCTTGATTTGTATTTTACATACATCCAGCCCGGGGGTGATAAAAACTGACTAAAGGAGGACAACAAAATAAATCTAATTACAAGATGAAAACTTTAAAAAAAAAAAAAAAAAAAAAAAAGTGGGCACGCAGGGGTTTTTTTTTTTTTTTTTGGGGGGGGGGTTAAAAATTGTAACTATTAGTTTTTTTGGGGATTTTTTTTTATTTAAAGTAAACTATTGTCGCGGGCAGGGGTGGCCCCACCCCCCTTTTCATTTTTTATTCATTTTATTTGCATATTTAACAGTTTTTGGAGCTTTCTTTGGGAATCCAAATGCAAGTTAGTTTTGCATCTGACCGTTTTAGACATTAGCCACTTGCATACTGACCAAATTTTAAAATTTAACCCCTTTGCATACTGACCAAATTTGGGCATTAACCACCCTTTTTCATACTTTACCAAATTTTTACATTAACCCCTTTTCCAAATGACCGTTTAAACATTACCAAATTTGCATACTTTACCGTTTTAAAATTTAAACCACTTTTTTACGTGACCAAATTTAAAATTAACCACTTTTGCAAAACTGACCGTTTAGAACCCTTAGCCGCTTTGCATACTGACGCAAATTTGACATTAACCCTTTGCATACCCCCAAACCCCATTAGGCCCTTGCCACTTTTTCTTACAAACCAATTTAGATATGGGCCCTTATAAATTTGGGTGGAAAAAATTTTTTAAAAGACTTATTTTCCCAATCAAGGGAGTATTTTCAATTTGAAATCAATATTAATTGTGATTAAAAATTTATGCGTTACAAAAACTAGATTTCAGGTGGAGAAAACATCTCTAAAAATTTTAGGCTGATTTCAAGGTAGTCGAAGGGATCTCGGGCCCGGGTTTAAATGGAAACACCTGCAAGGCTTTCGTAGTTCAGAAAAAGATAAATTTATGTCAACCCCGGTCCTATGAAAGGAAAATAAGGGCGACGTAGACACCGTCTGGGTTTAGTAAAGGGGGTGTCCGCGGGGACGCGGGCTCCCCGACAGTAGCCCGGCCAAATACCCCGAAAGAGCGATATTTAAATAAATCTTCATCAAAGCAATCCCCTGCAAAAAAACAATCTTAAACTCTTTGTTTGCAATTCCCTAAATTTAAAAGGGACCCCTTAAAGTGCCGACCGTCTCTTCAAGAAACAAAACAAAATTAGCGAGTGTATGTGAACGGAAACCCCATACGGGGGCCGATCACCAGTAAACCCTTAGCATCTTCAGGAAGTGTTAACTACGCATAACCGGATTACACGTTGTAACCTTGGGTCTGATATAAGACAATTTAAAAATATTTAAATTATTTGTTTCCCCCCTTTTAAATTGTAAATTGTTTTGAAAATTTAAATTTCCTTTAAATAATAACATTAAAGATTTTTTTTAAAAATGTATAATTAATATTGTCAAACTTCTACGTGAATTTGTATTTTAAACTGCGCGCCAATGCACCGCCTGCGGATGATATGCCACCGCCAACCAAACATTTAAGTGCAACAGTTTGGGTTTTGCTTGGGACGCTTGCCAAATCAGCAGCTGATTGGCAAAAAAATTTTTTCGATGTGCAATATTTTTTTCGTGGGAATTTTCCATAAGGGCACACGTGCCGCAAATGCAAAGCACTCTGTGGGGTATCCAAAGTTCAAAACCCCCCGCTTTTTTGCCCCGCCACATTTACAAGGCGGGGTTAAAAAGAGTATGGCGTCGCTTTCCTTCTGAAATCCTGCACAATATCATTATAATTTGTACAACTTTTTAATAAATAATGCTTTAAACTTACCAATAATCAGGGCCCTATGCTTATTACGAGCCTTACCTACACCCACATACATACATAACAAAACTGGCGACGAAGATATGGTTTTTGGAAAGGTAGATTTACATTACAGTAAAACTTAAAATGCCTAAACTAGTCCAGCTTTTCTAAACCACGTGGAAATGAAAGGGTGGGCTATTTGCTTCGATCGGACCTTTTGGGCCCGGGGAAAAGAGCCAGGGCCTTTTAAACTCGAAAGGTTTCAAAATTGCATTCGCCCCTTCGATTTTGGGCTAAAGCTAAGAAGAAAATTTTTTTTTCTCTGTGCGGGGGAAGCAAACATTTGGGTGCTACGCAATTTGGGCTACCCCAAGGACACTCCCGTTTCTTGGGTTCACGGGGCCCAAAAGGGAAACCTTTTTTACAAGTAGGTCACCCCCAAACCTACAAACTACCCAAAGGTTTAGTTTTCCCGCAAGCGTCTACAGCTAGAGAACGAAACTATACTCGAGTACCTACGGGAAACTAAGAAGCCCTCATTAACCCTGCGATTTTCAAGACCTAGTGAGAATCTGCTAGACCCAATTTCATTGCGGGAGTTGGGGCCCAGTTTTTGAAAACCCAAGCTGCGGGCGGAGGGAGATCCATTACCTTCCAGAGAGCTTTTTAGATTGCAAAGGGCCCAGCGGAGACGTCGCAGCGAGATGCCCAAAATTTTTTTCGGGGGAAATGAAAAGGGGCAGGCCCCAAAGGGACCCCAAGGTCGGGGTACCCAAGGTACAATCGTAAAAGGCGGGGCAGAGGTGCCAAAAGAAAAATTTTTGTTTCGGGGCCCTGGGGCCTACTACAGAGGAAAATTCTCCCAAAGGAAATGGGGCTATCGCTGTGGAATGCAAACCCAAACAAGGCCGATGCATGCAGTGCTAAAAACCCCCCGGGGGACATTTTACAAATGTCAGAAGACGGGCCCAATTTCTAAGGAAATGCATGCCCAAAGTCGGGGAAAAATCCCAAGTTAGGGCCTAAGCCCCCGGGAAACCAATCTCTTACATCAGGTGGAAGACTCATATCTTTTTCTGTCTAAAGGGGGAAAAAAGAAAACATGGGGGCTTTTTTTAAAGGGTGGCTGTTGATTTTAAAATGGAGTAGACTTAAAAATGGAAGGGGGCACAGGATCAAAACATTAAATCATTGGCATAGACCGTTTAGCCCTTCTATGGCCTACCGATCCTCCGCCACTAGCGCCATAAAAGTTAAAAAGGGGGGGGGGGGCAAAAACCGGGGTCCAAACAGGATTAGCAGTACGGGGATTGGCAAGGGAAACCGTGCAGTAGGGGAAAAAAAATTATGCCAGTTACCACTATCGTAAATGAGACAAGGGGCCTACCCTACCGCAGAGACCTTTTTTTCACCACTTGGGGCTGGCTGTGCCCCAGCGTGAACCATTGGGTTTGAAAGTGAGGCAATCTTCCTAAAAAATTTGCAGGGCCTAAAAAACCCGTTTTTGCAGGGGGTTTTTGGGGTTTTTTAAAAAGGGGAAACCCGTCCCCGGGGAACTAGATCCAAATGCTAAAACCTTTTCTTTCCGAAACTGGGAGCCCCCCTAAAATACGCATTAAAAGGAAGTCGGGACCGGGCCCCCTAGAAAAAATGCAACGTGACGGGTAGTCGAGACAAATAGCAAAAAGGGAATGGGGTAAAAACCTGCTGTTTTTGTTGCCAAGCGCGACAAAAACTGTGCAATTTGGGGTTTGATTTTTCGGGGACGTAAACCCCTGTGTTGAAGGTTTTGATATTTATCCTCTACCTACAAATACAAAAGGGTTTTTAAACAGCACTCTCTGGGGATTTTTTTCACAGGGTTTTGGACCTCGTAGGGCTTACACCCAAGTACGAGGGGATGACGATTTCATCAGGGGTATTTTGCACTGAAAAACCCAGAAAAGGCCCTTACAAAACGAATGCTGCGTCTTCCATTTGGGCTGGCGCCCCACCAGCATACTTCAGAGCCCCTGATAAAAAAATCTTTTTAAAGGACTAAAAAAGGTGTAGAAATTTTTCCCGGGATGATTACCTTTTTCGGGAAAAACAAAGGGGGAAGGGCCGGGGCGAGAACGAGAGCTTTTGTTGGAAGATTTGATACTGCGGGTTTACGTCTAAAAACTGTCAAAATGCGAATTTTTTTTTTTTTTTGGGCCCCCTCAGTAGAGTTTCGGGTTTTTTGGGGATTGATAGAAAAGGAACCCACCCTACGGGGGGAAAAAGTACAGGCTTTCGATGGGCCCCGCACCTCCCAAATCTGCAGCATTTGGGAGTAAAATTCCCCTGGGATTTCTTACTTTTCCTAACCCGTACTTTCCCGAATATGGCTCCCAAACTTACGCCACCCTACGGGGCTTACACCAAGGGGCAGCAATGGACCTGGGCCAGAAGCCATGAGCAGTTTTTTCAACATGCCAAACAGAAAGTCACATCTGATCAGGTACGGGTTCTTTAAACATTTGGGACAAAACCCATTAGTAATGCCCTTGTGATGCATCGCCGAAAGGGGTTGGAGCGGTACTTTTAAACTTCCGACCAGATGGTTTCCCAACCTCCCAAACGCCTTCAAGTCTCTACCTACAACGGGAGAGAAAATTATTCTCCTTTAAAAAGGAATTTTTGTCAATCCTGTTCGGGGTTTAAAAAAATTCCACCGTTTTATTTATGGTCGAAAAAAAATTTTCCCTAAAATACTGACCATAAAACCCTTAGTAGGTCTGCTTCGGCCCGGGCGGTGTTACCTTATGTAAATTTCCCCACTTTTTGATCGTTGGAAATTGACTTTTGGATGTTATCTTTTATGATTCAAGGGACGTCCAGGTAAAGAGAATTCAAATGCAGACTTGTGCGGGCCCATTACCGATTTCCCGGAAACCCGGGGAAAACCAAGTACCCGGGGCCCCGCGGATGTTGGTTTTCTACAAGGACAGCCTGCGAAACTTCCAAACCTTAGGGGGCGGGCACCAAAACGTCGGGGAAAGAAAAAGGACATTTATTTTTTCTAAAGTTTTTTGCTGGTTTTCTACATGGCTGGGAACCTCGAAAATTACCGTTGAGTTTTAACCCCACCTTCGGGAAAACAAAGGGGGGTTTTCCGGGGGGGGGGGGGGTGTCTTCTCTATGCCAAAAGAGTAGTGATTTTCCCCAGATCTACGGGGCGAAAGTTTTGAAAAAGTTACTGCAGTCCATCAGGGGAAACGTTGCGACAAAGGCAAAGGCCAGGAGTTTTTTTGGTGGGCCCAAAAATGGACCCGGGGCAAACGAGAAATGATTGGCCAGTGTACATCTTGTGCTGGGAAAAAGCTTTCCCCCCATCAAAAATCGAACGTGAAATTTCCCTGGAGTGTCCCCCGTCGACCGATGTTTCCCCTAAAACACATTGACTTTGGGAAAGGCCCCACGGAAGGACATACATTTTTCATAGCTGTGGAATTTCTTACTCTAATTTGGCCATTTTTGAAAACACCCGGGGGTCACTTACGGCAAAGACAGCGTTGACGGTTTTTCCCCAGACATGTTCACGGGCTACGGGATTCCCGATGAGATCTTTTTAGATAATGGGCAGCATTTAAAGGAGGAGTTTCAAAAACTTTCTTTACCAAAAAACCAAAATTAAACACATAACCTCAGCACCTTACTCGCCTGCATCTAACGGTTTTTGGGAGCCCTTTTTTTTCAAAACGGGTTAAAAAAACACTTAAAGAAAGTTCACGGCGGATAAGTTTGTTTGGAGTTGGGGGAAAAATTTTGTTTGCTCTGGGACTACACCCAGTACCAGTAAACCCGGGGGGACTCCGGCAAAAAATGCTAATTTGGGCCCAAAAATCCCACAATGCCGATAATTCATCCCAAAAAACAAGACTTTTTGTGGAGAAAGGGGGAGTGGGGGCTGTTCAAGCCAACAATCAGACTTTCCCAGCCCCAAATTTGCAGAAAAGGGGCTCAGTGAGGGATCGCAACTATGGTCCTGGAAACCCAAAATGGGGTGCCTGGGAAAAAATCGTAAGTACCGGGCCCAGGGAAATTCCCCCGGCGAAGAAAGCCAAAAAGGGGGGTACGACGCACCCTCTAGACCCAAATTTTTTCGCAGAAATTCCGGGGTACCAGTGGTACAAGGGGGGACTCTTCCCGAAGCTTCCCAAGGCCCGAAAAAGTGCTGTTTAAATTTCCACCAGATTTCTGGCAACTCCCGTGCTGTTATACAAAATGAAAAATTCGGGACAAGAACTTGTACAATTCCCAGGACTATTTTACGTTTTGGGGGTTTAGTCTCCTGTTTAGTTTTACACCTTCAAAATTTCCCTATTGGACTGAGTAACTCAAACTCAATAGTCTCCCTCTTCAAGGGCTACAAAAACCACCATCCTTTTGAAGGGAAATTTTTTTTTTTCCAAAATTTTTAGTTTTTGGGTCATGATGCTTTTTTTTGATTCCCAAATTTTTAAATCTTTAAGTTTTTTGGTTAATTTCATTCCCGTTTTAAAAAGGTTTTCATAGTAAAGTTCCCCAAAAAAAAAATGATTCCGGGATTACAATCTTAGTTATTACGGGTTTTTTGGGAAAATTGTCTTTTTCAAGTACCAAATCATTTTTATTATTTTCATTTTTATTTTTGGTACCTAAGCTCACGTATGACTTTTCAATTTTTACTTTTTTGGCATTGTAGGGAACTGTTGAGGGGAAATTGTGGTGTATCCAAATTCAAACCCCCCCCCTTTACTTGCCTCGGGCCCCATTTACAAGGCGTGGTTAAAAAAGTATTTGGGGTCGCTTCCTTCTTTACAATCTCATGGGACAATATCATGTATTTTATTTAGTAAAAACGTTTTATAATAAAAATTCTTTTTAAAACTTACCAGATAAACATGGCTATGCATTTTTCAGCCTTACCTACACCCATACATACATAAAACAAATCAACAACATAAAAGTCATCACCTCGCCGTAAAATTGGGGACTTGCAAATTTTTTAACCAATAGGAGATCAGGAAAATATTTCTAGAAAATCGCAAACTTTGGAAAAACAAAAGGACTTTACTTCGATCTTGGGGGAAGGGGGTAGCGCACGTTTTTGTGAGGGAGGGGCTGGAGATTTTCCTTTGTCCTCGGGGGAGGGCGCACCCTACCTGGGGGTTCGGTCTACTTGCAAACCTACCTTTTTTTGGGTTGGAAAATTTGGGGGGGTTTTCCCAAATCGAAGGCCTAGCCCAGGCCAAAAATCTACTGGGTTTTATCTGATTTCCCCGGGGCCCACATAGGGGCCCACTTCGCCAAACGTGGGCAGCCGTTGGCACCCGATACTACCCCAGGCCCCCGGGTCCACTAATAACCCAACCTGCTGGAAGTTGGGTCTTCCCCTTGTACCCCTTTCCCCAATGTAAAAAGCGCCTCTTAGTTCCCTAAGTCAAAGGGCCCGCTTAAAAATGTGTCACTGAGTGCGCAACACATTATCCAATGGACCCTTTCAGAATTTTGTAAACAAATAGCCGAAAAGCAAAACTGGACGTCAAAATCAAAAATCGGTTGTACATTTGAATGCAATAAATACATAAATAGGCTACCACCTGTATAATCTTTGATTCTTATGTTGGCAGGTAACTTATAAATGTAAATAATTTTCATATCTTTCAACTTCATATGTAAATTTTTCATTTGCATAATGGATATTAGGACCCGAGGCAAACTGTCCAAATACCGGTAGGCATGTAATGCCTATTACATTGATGATGTGGTTGGTAAGATAAAGATGAGTCCAAGCCATAGGCCTACTTGCACCCTGTAGGCCTATAAACCAAAACCTCATGAGGCAAACTTGAACTTGATCTGATATTTCTAGGGGCCCAAAACCTAGGCCTAAGAAAGCGAGACCTAAGCTCTAGGCCTACGACGACTTCTACAAGGTCTAGGCATTGTCTATGAAAAACACCAAAGACGAGGGCCTAGCCTAGGCTTATTTCACATACAATCTTTTTATCGTGGAGTTGTAAAATACATTTTAGACACAAAGGTAGGCCTAATATCAATGATAATATTGATAATAAACCACATGCCCAATCTTTGCTGTCCATGATCTTCAAAACAAAAAAAAAAACATATCACATTCTGCTACGGTAAAATTACAGAGCGTGTTCGGAGCGCTCCCGATTATTTTTAAAACACACGCAGGGATATAAGATGGGGGGTTTGTTTAGATCGGTGAGAAGAAACCCCGCTAGAGAGAGATACCTACTCAATAAAAAAAAATTCAATATGTCCAGGTTACAACCAAGTGCACTAGTGACTAGGGGCCTATGGATTTTAAAAAATATTTATTTATCTCTAATTCAAAATTTAAGTGTAATTTAATCGTATTTTTTATTTTTTCATTGTATTATTTTTTTTCTTTTTTTATTTATATAGCCTACTAGGAAATCTATTTTTTATTAACTGTATATTTAAAAAATTTTTCCAATCCCTATTGTAATAATCCTCTACAAGGTTTAAAGGGGGTCAACTAAAATGAAACTTTGTTTTTGGAAATAAACCTACTACTACTACTACACTACTATACTTACAGCAGTTTAGCAAAAGTTCTAGGGGACCCTCCTAGGCCTACCCAGAGCAACCTTTAGGCCTACCCGGGGCTACTTTTGGACTACAGACTCTACTTCTTGGCCTAACTGGGGGGAAACTACTTTGGAAAGCGTGATCACGTAACAAACATGCACTTTTTATTTTCACGACATAATTTGCATAGGAAACGAAAACCCAAAGCTAGCTTCTTGGTACCAAAAAATTGACTTTTAACAAAGCTAAAAATTGCTAAAATTTTTCAGAAACTTTGGGAAAAGTAGAAAAACCAAATAACCAATATCATTATTAAAAGGCATTTTAAACATTTGTGTAAATTTTGTGAAATTTTGTAATTTATCTTGTTTTTTGTGTTGAAAGGGGGACATAAATTGCCAAAATGTTCTGTTTGCATCGGGGCTAAACACTGTCCTCTTTAAAGCACCAGACTTGCTGATCTAAAATTTGTATTAAATATTTTAGAACCTTGCTCTTTTGGGCACTCCATTAAAATATTTCCTTGATTTCTTTTAAAATTTAAAAAAAAAAGATAAGATTTCTCTGTCTCTATAAGGGGTGGCGCCCAGCTAAAACCCACCCTACTAAAGGGGAAGATCGGTAAATTTTTTTTAAATTTTTTTAAATATTTTGTTTTTGTCATTTTTTGGGTTTTTATTTGTTGTGTGGAGAGGGTGTTTTTAGTTACATTGGCCCCCCAACTAGGGGCCTTATTAATTTTTAAAATGGCATAAGCCAAACTTTAGAACTTTTCACGACCCCTTTTATTTTGTTTTGAAAATTAAAAATTTTAAATAATGGATCCCCCCCAACGAGGGGGGAAAGGTTATAATTCTGAGAGTGTACAAATCACAATTTAATAATGTTACTAGTGACACGACACCAAGATCATGGATATCCAGAGGCCCACAACCCTCAAAACCCGGAAACCCCCACTTGCTGAATCCCTCACCTAGGCCTAAACTCCTAGACCAGTGAGGGAAACAAAAGGCCTAACAGTCACCCCTAACCCTGGACCTAAAACACTTCACCCTACAGGTTGGGGCAGGCATTAACCAACAACCAGTGATCTACAAAGAAAAAGAAAATTTATTGTTAACTTCACTTATGAAACACATAGATAAGGGGAAACGGGGAACTAAAAAGCAGATAATCTGAACGAATTCAAAAATTGAAAAAAGAAAATCTAAAATTTTTAAAGCAGATTCAAAACTGATATCCCCGAAAAATTAAATATCCGGATTCAAACGATAATTAAAACTAAAAATTTCAAAATCGATAAAGGAAACAGACAATGAAATCAATATTACGACTTAAAACCCGAATAAATAAAATAATAACCACTGAGGGGAAAAATTGATAAAAGATCGAGGAACGTAAGCAATGGGAAGAACGAAAATCAAATTGAAAGCAATAAAGTAATGTTAGGAATAAACAGAACAGATTTTGCAGTGTGTGATAAAAAATGTTGGGTTTTTTGGGAAAATGCTAGGTATTTTTGTTTCCGGTTTTATTAAAAATAATAACATGGTGTCTGATTAAAACCCTTAGTGTAAGTGATATGATAGTGAAAGTGTAGGGCAATAGGGCTAACAATATGCAGTTATGATGAATTAAAAGGGGAAAAACCGAAATAAAGTTAAATTTTTTTGGACAAAGTGATTAAGTAAAAAACGTTGAAAGTATAAAAAAATTTAAAAATTTATAGGGGAAGTGCTTGATAATGTAATCTACGTAGAAGTGACGTTGATATGAGAAAAACGGAGAACCTAAAATAAAACGGAAGTGAAGGTAAAAATTGTGTAAAAAAAAATAAAAAATTTAAAAGTGAAAGTGGAAATAAAAGAAATTTTAACCCGGGAAAATACATAAATAATTTAGTAGTTGACGATAAGGATGGATCAAACCAGTGAGAAATATTAGTGATAGTGAGATGAGGGATTGAGGCCTACTTAAGGCGAAAACAAAATTTAAATAAAAACAAGTGAAACTTAAACTTAAAATATTTTGGTCAGGATAAATGGGATTTTTGTAAAACGAAAAAATAAGTTTAAAATAAATGACAGAGGGTTTTGGGAAAATTGAAAACTTACTGAACAAATAAAAGAAAAGGGGAGCTTTGGGAAAAAAAGCCTTTCAGCAAAAATCAAAAAGTATGAGAGTAAAAAAGGGGAAAATTCTAAAATTAAATATTAAAATGTAACCGGGGGCCTAGGTAGCTAGGACCCCCAGGTGTCAACCTAGGTACATACATATGAATACATGTACTTAAAATAACAAAAACTTAATAACCAAAATTTTATGAACTAAACTTGACTGCTACTTAGAATAAAAAATTGGGATAAAATAAATTGTAAATTTTAAAATAATAATTTTAAATTTTTTTTAATGTGGATAAAAAAAAATAAATTTTAAAATGTTAAACCAAATGGATAGAGAACCGAAAGTAACAAGGAGCTTTGGGGGATTAAAACCTCCAGGAAGAACAGTAGGCCAAAATTTAAAAAATTACAAACTTTTAAAAACCTACCAGTTTAAAATAGAAAGAGTATGGAATATTTCACCCACGTAAAACTTGACCTTGTTTTAAAATAACATAAACAATGGTCTATGGCCGCCTCCACAGACAGATGGACCTCCAGCTCTAAAAGAAATAAAAACTAATATTAGAAAGAAAAAAAAAATCTTCACCCCGTGGCAAGGAGTACAGTCACTCAAAAATATTTTACACAACTTGGGTTTCACCTAAACTTGTGCATTTCACACCACTTGTTTTGTCCACACATACTATGTTTTTGTCACCCCAAACAAAATATAACCTCACATTTTATAAATAAAATTTTTTGAATTTAAAATTACAAATATTGGATTTTTTTTTAAAACATTAAAATAAACTTATTTTTATACTAAAAAAATTTAAACCTATTTTGGGACTTGTAAAAAAGTAGATTGTGTTGATTTATTGATAGTATTAAAATTTTAAAACGTTAAAAGTAAACTTGGAACTCTAAATTTTGAATTTTTTTAAACTTGACAACCAACTTATTTTTAAACTAAACAAACATGAAAATTAAAAAAAAATAAAAACTAAAATAATAGTAAATTTAGAGTTTCAGTGAAAAAAAGAAAGGCTAGAGAAAATAAACAAAAAACAATAGTGGGTTTTGATGATTTTAAGGGGGTGAAGTTAATCTAGATTAAAAGGTTCTCGTTTAAAATGTTTAATAAAAATAATAATAATAATGTGGTGTTAATGTAAAACGTAGTAATGAAGTTGATAAAAGTTAAAGTAGATAATGTAAGTGTGATGTTGGTTAAGTTAAATTTTAGGGGGGGGAATTTATGTGGACTAAGTAACGATTTTGGGTTAATTGAATTTTATGGGGGTGTTTTATTTTCTTAGGAACGTGTTGGTTTAAAGTTAAATTTTTTATGTGGACGTAATGAGGTAAATTTGTTTTATGTGGACGTAAGTGACGATGTTGGTTAAGTTAAAATTTTATATGGGATAAACGAGTGAAAAGTTGAAGTTTTTGTGGTCTGGGTTTGATGGAACTTAAAATTAAGTAAAGTTGAAGTGGAAATAATAGAAGTTATTAACCGGGAGTCACAATAATCTATATTTAAGTTAAAATAGGATGGGATGGACAGTGGAGATGATAGCGAGAGAGAGATGTAAACTGAGAGATAGGAACTTTGAACTTAAAAAGTAAATTTTTTATTTTAATTAATAAAACTAACTTACAACGTGGAGACATTGAACTATTTTTAAATAAACTTCTTAAATTTGCTTGGAACTTTTTAAATTTTTTTTGGGAACAAAACCTCACTTTGAATTTAAAATTTTAAAAATTTTAACGTAATTTATACGTTAACTGAAAATAAACTGACCTTAAACTTGAACGGGGATGTGAACTATTGTGCTTTTGAAAATATTTGGGGTTTTTTAAAATCAGATGGGAACCTACTACTAGGGGTTTGATTTGAAATTTTTAAAAGCGTTGTTTAACTTACAACTATTTTAATAAAATTTAAAATAGGATTTTTACTGGATTTAAAAAAAATAAATAAAAATTTTTTTTCGGTAAGCTCGATAATAAAAATAAAACTTGCATATTTTTGAAATTTTTAACCAAACCTTTGTGGAATTTGACCCCAAAAAATTTTAAAAATTTATTTGGTATTTGAAAATGAAATTTAAACTTGCTTGACGTTACCTTTTTTTTTTGCAAATTTTTGTATTAGGGCCCTACCTTTTTGTTTTTTACACATTTTGGGTTAGTAAAATTTTATAATAATTTTTAAAATAAAAATTTGCTTTTTGTGTATTTTATAGAGCCTAACAATAAAATTTTTTAATTTTAAATCATACTGAACAGAGCTAGATGAGGTGGGGGGGTTGAACCGTGGATAGTTCAAAAGTTTTTAAAAATTTTTAAATTTTTTGGGGGACTTATTTTTTACTACAATAAAAAACTTTTTTTACATTTAATACAAAAACCTTACACTGACGGTTTTGTGGTAAAGTTTCCGTGGATGTGCTTTCAAAAAGACGAGGGGATTGTATTTACTGAACCAATATAATTTAACCAACCTTATCATTAAACACATTTTTTAAACATCTTTTTACTTGTTTTTTTTTGGCATCGTGTAAAATTCGGAGTGGGGATACGTCGTTGCTTCTGCAGGACCTTGTATTAGGTATGCGGGGTAATACATTTTTTTTTTATAACCTTTTCATTAGTTTTTGACTTATTAAAAAATATCGATGTAATTTTTTTTTTATCGTATTGTTTTTTTAAAAAGTATTTCCTAGTGCATTGGCCTGTTTAGCATTGATATAGAGAGTGAGAGGGTGTGATACACAGCAAGTGTAGAACTGCATTTTGGGCAGCTTGGGTTTGTTTGTAAACCGCAAATTGGCATGGTTCAATAATTTTTAAAACAAATTGAGAACTGCCCAACTGGATTAGGATCAATACCTTTTTTTTCCCGAGTATTTTTTGGTTTTGAAATTTTTTGTTACTAAAAATTTGTACACGAGTAGTGAACATACTAATTGGTTGAACAAAATTAATCTAGTCTGAGCAATACTACACCTAATTGAATTTTACTTAGTTTTTAAAGGCGGAGAGAGGGCGGTTTATTTTTAAACCGACAGTAAAAAGTTTCTACATATTCTTTTTTTATTCATTCATACCTTTGTTTTCTTTTTAGCTGATTTTTTTATTTTTTTTACCTATTTTAAAACACAATGCTGAAAAATTTGATCGCAACAAAACCCCTTTTTGAACTTATTTTCTGTTTATAATTGGAAAGATTTTCCATTGTCAAATTTAAAATTTTAAAACTTGATTAGAATTTTGATTTTTTTATCTCAACGAGAGAATAATTTTTTGTGGACAGATAAAAAATTGAACCACGCGGTTTTGATGGAAGCATCTGGTTGGACAAACTTCGAATTTGATTGATAAATAAATTGATAATAAATTTTTTTTTTTGACAGCACTACTATTATTACGTTTATTCAATTGTTTAATTTTTCTCGAGGGAGGGGGGGAGATAGCAGCATAATTAGTTCAGTTAATAGACTGTTTGTGTTTGGGTTATGGGTGTGATATTTGTTCCCCAACCCTCCCCTTTTTCTTTTCATGGGCAATTTCCCGTATCTTTGTGGTGTCATGTACCTAAACTAGGAAAAACCTAAAGTCCCCCGCGTTGATGGAGACTTTTTTTTAAATTTTTTAGTTTGCGTGGGATATCTTTTTCTTTTTCAAGTGTTTTGCTTTTCTGGCTAGCATGTAGGTGATTGTTGCCAAATTTTTTATTGTTTGGCCCCAGGGGCCCACTTGTCAATGTTATTATTTTCCTAAAAAACTTACATAAAAAACTTTATTTCTATGAATTCTGGGTAACTTTTCCAAAATTTTTTTTTAAAGGTACTACATCACCATAACCCCTTTAAAGTCCTGTATAATATGAACGTTGTAGCCCCCCATTTGGTCTTATCGCCCAAATGGGCCAAAATATCGCACTAAACCGTAAAAAACTTATATTAAAAGCTTTATTTTTTTGGGGTTCTGGGGAAATTTTTTTCCCTTTTTTTCCAAAAGGTACTAATCACCATAACCTTTAAAGTCCTGTATATATGAACGTTGTAGCCCCCCCTTTGGGCATAAACGCCCAAAAAGGGCACAAAAAATTGCACTAACGTAAAAAACTTTTTATTAAAACTTTTTTTTATGGTTCTGGGTCTTTTTCCAAATTTTTTTTTTCAAAAGGTACAACATCCCATTACCTTAATGTCCATGTGTAATTGAAATTGTACCCCCACCCTTTTTTTTTTTGGGCAAATCGCCAAATGTCACGAAAAAATCGCACTAAAATTGAAAAAAAAACGTAAAAGTACATATTCATGAGAAATTTTTCGATTTACCGAAAAAACAATACACCTCTAAGTTCAGAGATTTCGAAGGTCCCCTCAAATTTTCATCAAGATCGCTTGTGTCCCTTTTCCCGGAAAACCCGCTAACAACAGACAAAAACACACAAAAAAAAAAAAAAAAAAAAAACAAAAAAAAATTGAGCTAAATTTTTGGGGGGGTCGTGAAAAATTGAATCTTTGCTTCGCCATCCCTAAAAAATTGTTTCCCCTTTTTTTTTCATTGGGTACTGTTCAATATTTACTTCTATAAAAAACAAATGCAAACATTTATAAAACTGATTCACTACTGTAAATTTTCTTTAAAAATATGATTTAAACTAATATTATTTGCAACCAGTGGTAAATACCACACTATCATTTTATTCAAAACATAACCAGCTTGTGAAAAAAAATAAAACTTAAAAACTATAATGTAAAATTTAAATTTAAGAAATTTGTGAAAACTTCAAATTTTCACTATTTCAATTTTTCTGCCTTCAGAGGGATTTGTAAAACCTTTTTGGGCTGATATAGCAATTTTAAAAAAATATTTTAAAAAATATTTGTTTCCCCCTTTTAAAATTTTATAATTTTTTTTGAATAAATTGCCTTTAAAATAAAATTAACGTTTCTTTTAAAAATTATAAATTTAAAATTTCAAATCTACGTATTTTTTATTTCAAACTGCGCGCCAATGCACCGCCATCGGATGATATGCCACCCCGCCAACCAAAAATTTAATGCAACAGTTGGTTGTGCTTGGTACGCATTGCCAACTCAGGCACTATGTGACAAAAAAATTTTTTCTGATGTGCGGATATTTTTTCGTGGGTTTTTTCCCTAAGGTCCACTGCCGCAAATCAAACGCCCACACATACGTCATCACTACGCGTAAAAAAGTGACTTGCAAATTTTTCAAACCCAAAAAGGGTCAGGAAAGGATATTTCTAGAACGATTGGCAAACTTTGGAAAAAAACGGGCTTCACTTTGATCTTGGGACAGCTAGGGCCCCGTTTGGTGAGGGAGGAGCTGGAGATTTTTCCCTTTTTCCCGGGGGGGCCACCTACCTGGGTGTTCGGGCTACTTGCGCCTACTTTTGGGTCTGAATTGGGGTTTTTCCAACTACAGAGGCCCGCCTAGGGCCCAAAAACTACTGGGGTCATCTATTCCATAGCCTACATAGGGGCCCACTTCCCAAACGTCGGGGGACCGTTGGCACCGAAAACAGCCTAGGCCCACCCCGGGCTACGTTTGGATACAGACGGTCTACTTCTTTGGCCCAACTGGGCAACTACATTGGAAAGCGTGATCACGAAAGAACATCACTTATATTATTTTCACACATAATTTCATAGGAAACGAAAATCCAAGGCATAGGCTATCATTGGGACCAAAACATTGACTTTTAACAAAGACTAGAATTGCTGAAAATTTTCAGAAAACTATTGAGAAGTAGTAACCAATAACCCAAAATCATTTTATAAAAAACATTTTTACATTTGTGTAATTTTTTTGTAATTTGTGTAATTTATCTTTATTTTTGTGTTGAAAGCGGGACTAATAATTGCCATAATGTTCTGTAATTGCATCTGGGGCTAAACACTGTCCTCATTAAAGTCACTCGACTTGCTGATCATAAAAAATTTGAGTTATAATATTTTAGAACCTTGGCTCCTGTTCACATCCATTATAATATTTCCTTGTTTTTTTCTTCATTTAAATTTAAAAAAAAAAAGAGTTCCGGTTTTCTATAACCCATGGCGCCCAATAAAACCCAGGGGTGAAGAAGATCGGTAAATGTTTAATTAATTTAAAATTTTGTTTTTGTCATTGTTGTGTTTTTATTTTTTTGTGTGGAGAGGGTATTTTTGTTACAAAGTACCAACTCAAAATCCCCCACGAATTCCCCCAAAAGTGCTACTCATCAAAGTCAATAAAATTACACCCAAAACATAAGGATTACGTCAACGACTTCAATAACGGCTAAGTACCTTCTAAAGACAGTTAATTCTGTAAACTTGTATAGTGCTGTATTTTTTTTCGCCCTTATTCAAAATTTAAAGAGCTCTTAGGTAGGATGTAAAACCCGTGTATCGCCTTTGTAGGGCCAAACTCCCAAAAGTGACCCAAAAATTTTTGGAAAAGTTAAAATGCCTACATTGGTATATAGTAAACCTAGTCCGCCCCCCTTACGTCACTAAAATAATATGCATAAAATTTACTGGAAGTGAACGCAGACGGGGACGGGACTCAAGAGACGCCAGCAGAGGTAGGGGGGGGGGGGGTACTAAATTAAATGAAGAATTTGACCTGAGAACTATGAAAAAAAATAATTGTTGTTTAATTACAAATCATCTAAATTAACTGATTTTTTAATGTGGATTAAGGGTTTTGTGTTCGGGACTTGAGCTGTTAAAAAAATTTTATGTAAATTTGTGAGTCGGTTCAATCCTGGGGTACGACGGGTCGATCGAAACTATGTTAAATCACCGGTGCCCTTTTTACTTTGGTTATTGCCCAGGGGGCAAAATTTTTGGAATTTTAATTTTACTGCCGTGGCCTAATTAAAATTATTTTATTATTTTAAAATTTTAAATTTTAAATATAATTTTAAACCCAATGAATTTAAACAATTTTATTTTTTTGTTTTAGTTTTTTTTTTGAATTGAACATATTAAAAATTTTTAAACAATTTACCATTTTAAAAATTTAAAAACCGGGAAAAACCAATCACCAACAAGGGGCGTTCGGGGCACTTGTAATTTTTTTAAATTTTTTAGACCCCAGGCAACAAAACCTTACAAAAAAAAACTTTTCCCCCAACGCGGGATTTTAACTTTTTTAAATTTCCCAAATAAGTTTTAAGGTTAATTTAGTTAAATTTGTAAAAAAAATGAAAAAAATCCAAAAGTTTTTTTTAAAGGGGCCCCGAATCATTTTTTTGGGGGAAAAAACAAAAAATTTTTTTTAAATTTAAAAAAAATAAAAAAATTTTAAGTTTTTTAAATTTGGCATAAATTTTAATTCCCTTGCCCGTTTACTAAAATTTGAAAAAATAGGGTTTCTTTTCTTATTGGTTTAAAAATTTCAAAATATGGCCTTTTTTTGGGTTTAATTATTTTTTTTTATTTTTTTTTTTTAACCAACTTTTGGGAGTTTTGTCAGAAAAAATATCAAAAACCCCCCCTTGGGTTGGAGTTTTGTAATTGGAAAAAGTTTTCCAGGGTAAATTTCCAGAAAGGGTTTTTTGCGTTTTGTACAAAAGCATTTAACAAAAAAACAAAAAAAAAAGAAATTAAACCAAAAATAAAAGGAAAAAGGGGAATTTTGAAAATTTTTTCGGCCCCCCAAAATTTCCCAAAATTTTCCACCCAGGGGCAAAAGGTTTTTTCCCCGCCCAACCAAAATCAAAATTTGCCCTTTTTAAAAAATTTTTGTAAATTTTTAGGTAGGGGAAAAATCCCCCCCACTGGGATTAAAATATTTTTAAACAAACCCCCAAACCAACCAAAATAAATTTTTAATTTCACAAGTCCCAAACCCGAAAATTGTTAAAAAAAATTTTTACTTACCCCCTGTTTCTTTGGGAAAATTTTTTGGAAATTTTTTTTTTTTTTTTTTTAAACCAAGGATTTTTTTAAAAATTCCAAGAAAAATTGCCTAAAAAAGGGGAAAAAGGGGAAAAAAGTTATTATAAAACCCCATTATAAATAACAAAAAAACAAAAAAAACCCAGACATTGAGCCCATAAAGTCCAATTGGAGTTTCCTAGTGGGCTAATTAAACTTTTTTTCCCCCAGGGGTGTTTCCCCCAAAAAACGAAAAATTGTGACTTTTAAACCTTATTTTTATGGATGGGGCTAAAAATGTAACAATTTTAATTTACATAACCAAAAAAAAAACTTTTTTAAAAAATCACAAACCAAAAACAATTCGTCATTAAACGATTTGAGGTACCGGTTTTTTTAATTTTAAAAATTATTTTTATTTTACAGGGAATTGTAAAAATTTTTCGTAAAAGTAAGTAAAATCTAAATAAAGTTTTAAATTAAAATTCCCCAAAATTCAAAGGGTTAAAACCAAAACTTTTTAATTTTTCGTTTTTAAGGGCCCTTTTACTAAAATTTTTCTAAAAGGTCCCTCGCAAATTTTGGGGCCATGGGCCCGGATTTTTTTTTTTTTGTTTTGTTTTTTTATTTAATTTTTATTTTTTTAAAATATAATTTTTTCATTTTTTTCAAAGTTTAACAAAACGCACCCTTATTTTTTAAAAACCCCATTTCCCCCAAAGGCCCAAAAAAAAAAACCCCAAAAATAAAACTTCACAAACCGGGAATTTGCTGCAAATTTTGAAATTTTGGGTTTTTACTTTCCCGTATTGGTTTGATTGGTGGAGGGGGGTTAGAAATTCGAGGCACACAAGGCCGTCGCGTCGGCCCGGAGCTTTGGGGGATGCACTTGCCCCCGGGCTGGACTGGAGTGAGGCGGGTTTGACACATGGGGGGAAATTTTTGGGAAATAAAAAGGGATAGGGGAAAAAAAATTGCACTATCTGGCGCGCTTTTGCAAAAAACCTGCATATATTAAAGCCCCCTATTTCCTATCCTTTAAAAAACCACAACATGCAAAATGTGGGTTAGGGGCCCCCAGGGGCGCACGCTATCAGGAGAAGGGGGGCCCAACCAAGAAGAATGCAAAAAAGGACATACCAAGGTTACCTAAAACCATAAAATGCTTCGTTGGAGGCTGACCATGTTCAAAACCCAAAAACTTTAAAAATTCTAAATCAGAAAACCGGAAAAAAAACCCCAAAATTATTGAATCCCAAAAGTTTGTGGGGGGTTTTAACCCTGAAAAACAGGTCCACTTATTTTGATTTTTTATTATTATTTTTATTATTAGTTTTTTTTTTTGGGCCTGGGGGGGTTTTAACCCCCCCAAACCCCCCCACCTCCCTCGGGCCCAAGTTGTGAAACATTTAAGCATAAATTTTTGTAAACAAAAAAAAATTTAATTTTAAAATTATTTAATGAAAAACAAAAATAAAAAAGGGGGGGGAATGAAAAGAAAAGGAAAAAAAAAAAGGGGGGGGGGGGAAAGGAAAAAAAATTAAACTAAAAAAAAACCCCCCAAAAGGGAAAAAAAAACTAATTTATTTCCCACTCAAAACGAATATGGGGTTTTTCCCAAAAAATCGGGGAACAGAACAAAGAGAGTATAATAAAAAAAAACTGGGGAAGAAATCCCCCTTAAACGCAAATCTTTTTTTCTTGTGTTCAATTTTCATTTTTGTGTTCAAATCTTGATAAACATTTTAGCCCAAAAAAAATCTTGACTCTAATATAAATTTAAATCGATAAAATAATTGTTCATGTCAAAACTGGGCAGAAAAATATATTTTAAAAATACTTTGATTATATATCATAATCAAACAATAATGAACAAAAAAAGAGAAAACCCCCACGAAAAAAAAAAAAACAAAAAAATCGACATCTGATCAGGGGACATGGATTTGGCCCGGGATAACTGCTGGTTTTACTGGGAGCACAGAAAACCCACCAGTGCAAACCCCCTGGGGCGTAAGTAGGCCCTAAAAAACGGAAGGTTTCCCCACTTCCCAAAAAAAAGCATCAGCACAAACACTGCAGCCTTTCAGAAAAATAATCGTCCCAGTCAATTTTAAAACATGATTTTAAATTTTAATTTAGGGAAAATTTGGAAGAAATGAAAAGATTTCACGTTTTTTTCTGGTTTATGGTTTTCCAAATAAATTTTTCCCTTTTGGGCGGAATATTTAAAGCAGTCATCTACCCTGGGCCTAGGCCAAAAGTCATTGCCCCTTTAAATTGCAAGCTATGAATTAAAAAAGAAGTGTAAGCTCGCAAAAAAATATTCTTAGCACATTCTGAATTTTTATTGTAAATTTTTATTCCGTGCAATATCAAATTTCTTTTTTTCTGAAAAAAAAAAGAAATTTTATTAATTTTTGGAAAGAAAACTGACATTTCAACGCCCCCCGGGTGACACTAGCTGGTTTACTGGCGTACTGGGCGAAAAACCTCCAGCCTTCCATTTTACTGAAGGCGCGGGGGCCAGAAATTCACGGGACCCCAGCACACTCCACACAGTTAAAGGGAAAACGGGTCCGTAAAGCTGGCGTCGCCCAAAGCGGAAACGGAACCCCACTAATGGACAGTGCGAGCACCCGCGGGGGGCATCAACGCCAAAACCCAACAAGGCTGATTCAAAAACTTTTGAATTATTAAGCTCGGGGGACATACTTTTTGAAAGTTTTTAATGTTTTTCTATAATTTTTTCCCTAGTACGCACGCTACCATTGGCCGGATTTTTGGAGAGCTCGCTTCTCTTTGGCGGGGTTTTTTAGTTTTTATGTTTAAGAGCAAAGGGAATTTTGAAATATTTTCATCTTTTTAAAACCCTTAGCCCCCAAAACCCCTTGGAAAAAAAATGTAACCCCAAAAACCCGCTTTGGGGCATGTTTAAATTTCTTTAAAAACAAAAAACCCCTTAGGAAGTTATGTGCACCGCCCCCGACCCTTTATGGCCTCATTGCTGGGAAACAGCTAAAAAACCCCCATTTTTTCCCTAATTTCCTTTTACCCAGGGAAATTTTGATATGGACAACCCAAAATTCTTTTTTTTTTAAAAAACTCTTTTCTATAGCAGGAATTAAAACCCCTGGACCTTCTGCGTTGGAAGCCGAACTTTAAACCACAATTTTCCAATGGGGCCACAATCTAAGAGATGCCATTTAGTTTAAGTTTTTTATTATTTTTTCCTTTGGGGTTGCACTTTGGGCATCAAATTGCCATTGTCATTTATTTTGTTAACTTTGTAATTTTGTTTAGTGGAGATCTACGAAAATCTGTGCACTAAAACGATTTTTGCAGGGAAAACGCCACTCCATTAATGGATGGCAGCGGGGTGGGGGGAATCCTGAACCAAATCCCGTTTTAAATTTAGGGCAGGTTTGCACTAAATTAAAAGCAAAAAAATGGGGGAAAACCTCATCCCAAATTTTTTAAAACTTTTTTTTTAAACCTTTTTTCATTGAAAAGGCGGGTCCCCCTTTTAATTTAAAATTTGTTCACCAGACCTTCCCAAAAAAGTACAAAAAAACTGAAAAATTTTTCTTGCCTGCCCTAGCTTTTGAATAAAAAATTTAAATACAACTTGCGGGCATTGGGGTGCCAGGGTTTCTAAATTTAAAATGTCTAATACGAACTATTTGTGAAACCCTATTTTTAAAAATTTTGAATATTCACAGTTCACACACCCCTAGATGGCGGGGAAAACAAAGTACCCCCAAGTAAGAAAAACCCAAAACAACATAAAAATTATGTAATTTTAAAAATTTTTTTTTTTTTTCAGTCCATATTACTTAAATAATTAAAAATCAACGTTTTCCTTGGGAGACAAGAAAAATTGCGGCGTCCCAAGCATTTTTAACGGGGCCCCCCCCCAAGGGTTTCTGGCTGTATCGAGGACCTCGGCCCCAACCCTCGGGACTTGCGCCCCGCTGAATTTTAAAACCCCCTTAATTGCGGGCTTATGGACCGCTCCAAAAACCCAAACCGAATTTTTGCATCGTCCCGGGCCATCCGGGAAAGTGGAACACACGCTTATTTCACATTATAGGCCGTGTACAGAAGGTTGCCGCCAGTTTTTTTTAAAACTTGGCCACACTTAATGTCCCTCATGCGAAATCACTTTATTTTAAAAAAACCCAAAAAACCGGGCAATGGGGACCGGGAAAATCAAAATTAAAAATCAAAACCCCGAAATTTAAATCGGCGTAGTATTTGTACAAACTTGAAATTAAACAGCACTTAGCCATTAAAAAATATCTAGCGCCCAAACAAAAGGGGGGGAAAATTTTGGGGGACCAAGGCCCCAAAAGAAAAAAACAAATCCAACAAATTTAATCATTCAAATTTCCATCTTTCACCCCTTTGAAAAATTATGAAACAAACAATAAAAAGATGTAATATCCCCCCCGAATACCAAAATTTGAAGAAAAAAACGGCAGCCAAGCTCTCCTTAAAAAAGGCCCTTTGCCCTGTGAATGTTTGGGAAATAAATTTTGACCCAAAGCTTTTCTTTCCCTTTCTCCCTAATTTGGGCATTGAAAAGAAGAAGTCATTACGCCGGGTTGCCCGAGCCCCCAAGCCAACCATTTTCGTGGTTTAAAAAAAAAAATTTCTAAACTAAAAATTTTAAAAAAAATTGTTTTGGCCATTGACTTTTTAGGTTCTTTTAATAAACCAAAATTTCAATAGCCATGCAATTTTTTAAAATTAATTTTTAAAGTTTGCATTTTTTAAATTAAATTACCGCAAATACCATAAAAAAGGGTAATGTGCCGTTTTTCTCAAATGAAAATATAATAAAATTCAATTTTTAAAAACCCTTCCTAAAATTTCTAGGGGGGTCTTTTAAAAACCAACAATCGTGAAAATTCGTGTTTTAAAGGGGAAAATTTTCCCAAAATTTTTCAAAAATATGACCACGTAAACTCAAAAATTTAGGGCCCCAAAAAGCCCGTTCTTTTTTAAAATTAAATTTAAATTTTTAAAATTTGGGAAATGAAAATTTTTTTTGTTTGGATTAAGGACGCGTAAACCCTTTTACGCCCTAATGCACCACTCTAGCCTGGGGGAAAATATGGGGGGGGGGGGCCCTGCTGGTCAAAAACCACCCATGGGTAAGGGGAGGAAGGGGGTTTCTCACATCGCGGTCTTCATCTTTTCTTTTGTTTCATTGTCACGTCGTCGGAGAGGTCGTAAAGGGGAAGGGGGGAAAGGTGCCCCCGACAACGTTTCCCAGAGCTGGGCCTTTCTGGGTTTGGGGGAGTTTTTATTTCGCCCCTCTTACTACTGATTTTTTGCGAGGGGACCTTTTCTTTTTGAATCGCCTTTTACATTAGCAGACCATGCTCTGGGCCCAAAATTTCTCCCCGGGGGCCCCGGAGGGGGGTTTAAAAATTTAAAAAAAGGAATAAAAGGGTTCAATTTTGGGAAATCAAAAAAAACCCGGGTTTTTTCCAAGGGGAAAATAAAAATATAACATTTAAAAAAAAAGGATTTTTTATTTGGGCCCTCAAAGATAGGGACCTTATTTTCATGCAAAAAAATTTAATTAGATTGAAAAATTTAAAATTTTCCCTACACTTTCCCAAATTTTTAAAATTTTAGAAAAGCGGTCAGGGTTTAGTATAAAATAAAAAAGCTGTTTTTTTGAGTAAAACTTCCCCCTAACACATAAAACAAATTTGATTATTATTGACTTAGATATGACCCTAATTTAGTATTTAAAATTAAAAATTTTTTCATTAAAAAAATTTAAAAAAACAAAATAGGATCGGCACATGCGTATTAAATGCCCTTTGGTAAACATCCACACAAAAAAATCTTATGGCCCCAATACAAAACTTTGTTACTTTTATTGCAATTAAAAAAATTAGATCGATAAATTACATGCAATATGCATCCCAATTTTAAAAAAAAAGAGGGAAACACATGTTTTTGTAAACAAATAAAGCTGTTTCTTTAAATTTTTTTTTTTAGTAAAAAAATAAAAATGTCACAATTTTAAATTTTTTTTTAATCTTTCCTTTTTATTATTAATTTATTGTGACATGTAGTTTAAATTTTTTTTTTTTAAAATTGAAAAAATTACGAAAAAAAAAATTTAAAGGTGGCAAATTTTTTATAAATTTAAATGACGGGCCCCACAATTTAAAAATTTAACGCAAAACCATGGGGAGCTAATTAAATTTTATGAAAAAAAAACATCTTGTAAAGCAACAAAAGAATTTTAAAAATTTTCGTGTTTAATGCTGATTTTTTTAGTATATGGAAAACGATATACAGAAAATTGCCAAAAAAAATGTGTGGTGGCGTTTGGGTAACTATTTAGTATCCATTGACTGTTTAAAAAAATTATAGAAACCCATTAGGGTTCCAAAAATAAATTTTTTGCATAAAGGCGGATTTTCCCATGCGAAGACGAAAAATACCGATCAGAGTCGCTTGTTTTAAAAATTTCCCATGCCGCGAACCCCCTTGTTTCAGTCGCCACGTGATTAGAAAGGGGGAAACACTGTTGGTAGCATATTTTTTTTTGAAAAAGAGGAAAGGTAATTGTTACTAAAATGCTTTAAAACAAATAAAAAGAAGTGACCCCCAAAACCCAAAGTAAGTTGGCGAGGGAGGGGGAGGGGTTTTAAAATATTCCCCAATACAAGACATCCCTTTTGGGGGCGAGATCAGGTTTTGGAAATTTTTCCCTTTAATTTGACCCTTTTTAATTTATGTTTTTTCACTCACTCACGAAAACAAAAATAGTTTTTTTTATTTAATATAGGAAAACACTTCCGATCGCGTTGCGGCTGCGGGTAGGGGCTGCTCCCCTGGAAACATTTGAGCGTCCCGGGTCAGCGTTCATTTTGAGGGCCCCACAAATCGCGCGGCTACAGAGCCCTAAAAGGAACGGGTTCCATTTATTTACCTATAAAGCGTGTGACTCACAGCCCCGGGGGCTAAAAGCCCCGCGCGGCTACAGTCGTATCAGCCCTCGCCCTAGGAAAACCGACCTTTTAAAGGGGAGAATATAGGCCCCCTAAAAAAATCATTAAAACCTGTACCAGAAAGTGCCCCTTACAAAACAAGGGAAATTTAATCAAAAAGTGCAGCTTGCAAAGCCCTTTAATGGTTTGCCGATGCATCGATATTGTAAGAAAATGGAGACAAGAATTTTAAACCAGGGCCCAAAATGCTGTCGTGGGGCAGCTGAAACGCCCACGCCTGTGGGTTTTGTAATGAAAACCCCTATTTTGGCAAAAAAAATTAAAAAATAAAAAAATAAAAGTTAAAAAATGGCGGGTGTGACCCATTGATATGGAAGGAGTTTCAATGGGGAACTTTCCCCCTCGGAGAAAAACAAGCAACCGTTCTCCTCGAAATCCTACGACAAATGCACAACAAAAAACAAAAAAAAAAATCTTAGTGGAGCTTGTTTGGGCTTTAAAAGACCCCCCGGAAAAACTGTAGCAAAAATCTTGGAAAGACTTCGAATTGCACGTTTTGGGGCTACACCTGATTGAAAATCGTTTAAAAAAAAAGAAATTTTAACTTGGGGAGTATTGATGAAGAATGGTAATCCCCTTGAAGGGCGATACCTAATGTAGTTTTTTTTCCCCCATTAGTAAAAAGTGGATGGATTCTGATTTCCCCGAGATCTCTATGAAATCTGCACGGATTTGGCAAGACAAAACATACGTACAGAAAGGGAACCCAAAGGGGGGAGTGTCGGGGTTTTCAATTTACAGCCCATTTCTTTAAACAATCAAAGAAAACACGGAAAAAAGTCGCGATCAAAATTTTTTTCCCCCAAAAAAAATGCTCGTTGTTTTTTAAGGGGTTTTTATTTCAAGTCAGGTCGGGGACGGTGACTTTAAAAAAATTATTTTGTACATTTTAAAACGGAAAATTTTCCTCCCCTTTTTGAATTTAATGACTTGCGGAAAGGGGGGGGAGGTAATTATCATTATATTTCCCTATTTCACTAGATATTTAAGAACTGTGGGTACAATTTTGGCCCTTGGGGGGAAGAAGAGGATTTTACCCTTGCATGAGGGGTTTCCCTTTCTTTGGGAAAAGGGGAAATGTGCCCGGAAATTTCAAATTTTTGCATGCGTTTAACTTTTTCAGGCTGCGGCACAATGCCCCTCATTTTCGGGACGTGGGCAAAAACGCCCATGGAGGTATGGAAAAACGTTTGCAAAAGTCCAGGTTGCACTACTGGCCCGGGTTTTTCAATTAATTTTGTGATAACAGTTTTCTGTTCCCGGAAGTTTTCAGGTCAACAATTTTTTTATAAAACGTGTTCCCCATTAGAAAGTAAAGAAAGCAGGGAAAATATTTGTTTTGTCCCAAAAAAATGGTACACCCTTTCAAACACCCCTCCCACGAAGTTTCCCTTTTTTTGAAAAAGTCAAGGGGTGCAGGAACAATAATAAAACTGCAATTTGTTTTTTATTTTAAATAGTTTTAAAAAATACCATGGGGTGTATATTTATTTTTGGCCAAAGGCGTATCGGGGCGAAGCGAAGAAATTCCCTTTTACTACACTGGAGAAAAAAAAACCGGAATGTTTTTTTTTTCTTTCTTTTTTTCTGTTTTTTGTTTTGTCTGTTAAAAACGAATTTTCCGGTTTAAAACCCATACTCATTGCGGGTGAATTTTTATAGAGGCCTTCGAAAATCTTGAACTTAGAACTGCCACGTTTTTGCGCGCAAACCCGGGAAATTTTTTTTCCTAAAAAACGCAATTTTACGATTTTTTTTTTATTTTTAAAAAATTTTCTTTGACTAAACACCTACACCCTTTTTCCCATTGTAATGATTTTTTCCCGAACCTTAAAATTTTATGAATTAAGATATTCGGGCAAAAATTTTAGCGTAATCCCAAAAAAATTTTTTTCATGAAAAACAAAAATTTTTTCCCGGGGTTTTTTTTTTTTTAAAAACCCAATTTTTTTGATTATTTCTTTATCCCATTTTAATTAAAATTTTTTTACAGAACCTTAATTTCATGAATTAAAAATTCGTGTTAAATTTGGCGCAATCTCATTTATTTTTATGAAAATTGCAAATTTTTCGATTTTTTTCTTTTTTTTTAAAATTTCGATTAATTAAAAAAAAATTTAAATTATTTTTTTATTTAATTTAATTTTAATTTAAAAAAAAAACTTTTCGACTAAGTAATGATTTTTTTACAGAACAACAGAAAAATCCGCGTAACACCCTGGCCCGCTTTAATGGGACCAATTGAGTACCCCCTGCAAGATCGGGCACTTAGGGACGTTTTTTCTCATTTTTCTGCCCAAAAGAAATTTCCCCCACACCCCCTTTACCACAACTAAACTCTAAAAAAGAAATTTAAAGCTTGTTAGATGGTAGCCCGATTGGGGGTGGGACCCATTATATTAATTTCTCGCTTACACCCTTTTGTTATTTCCAGGTTGCTAACCATATACAAACTGTAAAAAAATATTTTGGGAAAAAATGTGGTATTGGTAAACTCAGCAAAATAATGCTTACTTTTTATTCATTTTTAACATTTTCATTAAATTTTCCCCAAAAAAAAATTTTCTTTTGAATTGGTTTTTTCTCGCCCCCATCCCTTAAACCCTGGGAAGATACTGGGAAATTTTTTGTAAAAAAAATTGGGGGGGAAAAAATCTGAGCAATGGGTTTCTCATTAAAAAAAATAAAATTTTTTATTCCCCCTACTTTCATCTATTTCCCTTTTGTTCACTTTTTTTAAACCCAAATTTTTTTCTCGTTCATCCTGTAAAAATGTTAAATAGGGTTTTCAAAAAATAATATTGAAAATAATCTGAAATAGATTTTTAAAAAAAAAAAAAATAAAACTTGGGGTTATTTTATTTCCCTTTTATGTTTTTATAAATCATTTTAAAACCCCAAATTTTCTCCAAAATAGCTTTTTTTTCAGTTAGCACCTTTTTTGGAAAGGGGGCTACTCAATTACGCTCATCCAACAAAGCGGGGGGACTTAAGCCTTTTCCCAGTGTAATTGATCAAATTATCAAACCTTTTTTGAAAACAAACCCAAGGGCCACTATTAAACCCTTAAAAAAAAAAAGCTTTTATTTTTTTTCTAAAAAAAATGAAATTTCTTCATCCAAAATTTTTAAATTTGGGATGCATATTGCCCAATTAAATCACCAATCTAAATTTTTTTAATTCGATGAAAGTTACAGAGATTTTTTTGGGACCATAAAATTTTTGTGTTTTTTTGGGGAAATCCAAAATAATGTCATTAATACCATGTTTCAGATCAAATCGTTTTTTTTTTTTTTAAATTTTAAAGAAAAAAATTAATTTGTTAATTAATTAATTTAGGGTCATATCTAAATAAAAAATAAATTTTTTTTTTAGAGTCGCCCCCTCAGGGTTTTATAACTGATTTCGTGGGGGACTTTAAAAAACAAAGCGGGCCAAGCCAACCCTGCAGGCCCCCGAAAACCAATTTTTCGTCGGTGAGCGATCCCCCCATTTAAAAAACTCAAATTTGGGGAACACCCCCCCTCGCCAAAAAGGGCCCCCAATAGCAAGCAAAGACAATATTCCCAAAGTAAAAGAAAAATTTAACCCGACTGATTTTCCAAAAAAAACACTGCATCACTCCTTAAAATTTCAACTTTTGTGAGGGGGGGAAATGTTTTTTCAATGCAATTTTAGTCAGCCGTAATTTTGACTTTTTTACACATCTCGATATTTTTCCATCAAAAGTCTGCTATCAATTTTGGCATTATCACAACGAAACTTACATACCTAAAGCTTCGATTTTTTGTTAATAAAATACACCAAAAAAAAAAAAATTTTCATGACGTCATTAGTTGCGAACCCACTGTGACAAAAATTTTGTCAGATCCGTGTACATTTAGCGCGCGTCAAGACCTACACTTTTATTTGAGGTGGGAAGGGATATTTCCCGTTTTGTAAACGAAACTTCACAGGCATGATCCCAAAAGAACCCCGCATCACTCCTTAAGATTTCATACTTTTTGGTGTGGGGCAAAAGTGTTCAAAATGCAAGTTTAATTTACTTATTATTTTTCAGAACCGTGTACAATTAGCGCGCGTCAATACCTACTCATTTATTTGAGGTAGAAAATATTAACCGATGTAAACGAAACTTTACAGGTATGATTCTAAACAAAAACTGCATCACTCCTTAAAATTTCATACTTTTGTGAGGGGCATAAGTGTTATTAAATGCAAGTTTTTTTTTCTTATTTTTTTATATCCGTGTAGGTACATTAAGCGCACGTCAAGACCTTCGCATTTATTTTTGAGGTAGAAGATATTAACCAATGTAAACGAAACTTTACAGGCATAAACCTAAAAGAACCCTGCATCACTCCTTGAAATTTCATACTTTTGCGAGGGTCATAAGTGTTCTTTAATGCAAGTTTGATTTACGGAGTGCTTTGAGATTTTTCAGCGCGGGAAGACAAATGAATTTATTTGAAGTAGAAGGTTGAAACATTTAACAACGAGATTTAGCATGGAGGTTTCACTACTTTTATTTAATCTGCTGTAAATTTGCAATGTTGTTCACGCCGATGTTCTTGTTTGAATAGTATAGTTTCTAGGTTTGTTTATTTTCGCGTATCATCTCTTGTATTTCTCGTTGTGATCTGATTCACCCTGGTTAACCCTCTTTTCCCCTCTTCATGACTAGTTTTTCTGTTATCTCTTCCTCCCCGATTAGACCTCGAAGCAGTCGCCGTCTCCCTTGACAGGGTGAAGTTCTGTCGTATTCTCTAGTTGCAGTGCCCGTTGCTTAAAGAGGGTGAAGTTTCGCTCGCTGCTTAGAGAGAAGGTCTCTGTTTCGCTCGTATGTTCAGTGCCCAATAGTGAACATCTCACACAGCTCATCGCCGATCTCACGTCGCCTGACTTCTCGCCTCGCTCGCCATACGCGTTTAAAGTGAAATCCAGGGGCAGCACTGTCGGTGGGCGTAACTTGCATCATGGCCGGCCGGAGTAGCATTAGAAGTAGTCCTTCCCTTTTGCAGCAGTGTTTTAAACTGACGATTTGAATGCTCACAATAATCAATCGTTGGTGAATGTTGTGATATGTTTTTGTTGTAAATTAATGTTATGACATTAGTTAGCCTGTTGTCATGTTCAGAATCATCCTGCAACTCATTGAAATATTTAATTCCCTTTCCGAAGAGCAATTTAGGCCTACTTTTTCCGATCGGGCCGATTTGATTTCCTACAAAACCAGATAGTTCCGGGTAAAATTATAGGAAAATTTTTACTTGCATCCGTGTAATTTCTAAAAGACTAGACCTACAGCCATTTCGTTAACCCCTGTTTTCGGAAAAAACTGTTTCCGTAACCTAACGTACGTCGTTTGGGGGTGCTAAACTCGGAAACTCGCAGCTAGGGCCTAGGCCCCCCTACGGAACTCCTAGATCTGTCCGGGAAACAATTTCGTGCTATAAATTATTACTACCAGAATTTTTTCTCCATGGGCGTTATATTTTTAGTAGGTATTTACCAGCGTTAGTTTATATTAAATAAGTTGCCGAGCAGGCTCGAAAATATCAAACAATGATTGATATGGTGTGTGGGGTGTGTGCGCCCACTTTTTGGCCTAGAAATGAACGACCTTATGACAAGCTGATGCTTGATCATCGCATGTTTTTAACAATCTTGCAATTTTATTTCATTCATAGATAGTTTTAATATCATCTTATACTATTTAAATGTCGCCTACAATATTTCCCCCGATTTAACTGACGAAAACATCCTACATTGAGAGCTGTGTGTAGGCCACACACGCCCACTTCTATAGGCCTAGAAATGAAAGAACTCATGACAAGCTGACGCTCCATCAATCACATGTTTTTAACAATCTTACCAGTTTATTTCATTCAAAATAGTTTTAATATAATCTTACACTATTTAAACGTCCCTACAATATTTTCCCCCGATTAAACTGACGAAAACATCCTACCCTATCAGGGTTATTTCAAATGTTTTCGTCACCTAAGTTCAACTTCACGCTTATTTTCATTACCATTTTTCATCTAGGCTGTATACGATGTGGCTACAAATATTCCACTAGACTTACAAACTCAATTTCATAAATAGGTGGTGTGGTTTGTTTTTTATTGAGTGGGTTTATTTCAGTCATGATCCATTGCAAGTGCCATAGGAAAACATACTTTTAAGCGGCCATATCTCAACGCAATGCTACTCCGGCGGTGTTCGCGCTTCGCTCACCAGATGTCAGCCACTTTGCTTTTAAATCCGAATACGCCTTCCAGTTGCTACACGCAGTCTTAGGTTCGATGCCTCCCAGGCACATTTTCTTATTTCATTTCTCTTCATACTTCTAAGCTCGAGCTTCTTTAATTCTTTCCTATCTCGTGGTGTGCTCTACCAACTACGCACCATATCTACCGTGCCCTGCACTTCATCTCACTCCCTCATAACATCTTGGGTAAGTGCAGTTTGCTAAATTCAATTATACAGTCCACAAAATACCTTTTCTCAAGGCCACGGCCCCATCATGTTTTGGTCCTCCAGGCCGGATATTATCAGTTTCAATCATCTTTTGGTAATCCTTCTCGTTAGCACTGTGCTATTCTGTTCATTCCGGCTTAGACGCCCCATGTTCATTTCTCGTTATGATGTACGCATTATGGTTCACATTCGCTCTCTCTGGCGTGTGAACTATTGTTCTCTCGTTTGTCCGTGATAATCACGGGAATTCTAATTAAATTGTATCGATCTGTCTTTTCTTGTATGTTGTATGCTTTGCATAATTCAGTTGTATTATGCAAGCTATATTCTCGTCACTAATCATGTCTTAGTGAAATCTTCTTGGCCTTATCTCGTCACGCGCAATCACACGCGCAGACTCATGCAGTGACACGTCATTCCATCTCCTCGGGGCATTACTATTTTCTCGTCCGTGTTTACGATTTATTACGTAATATTTTCGCTCTGTTATGACCTCAGGTCATTGATCCCTCTCTTTTATGCACGTATTTCTCGCTCGTTTTTTCTCTACTTTCTTGTAATATTGTTGTACTTGTATTTTTCTTGTTCACAATGGCTGAACAACTTCTCTTGGAGCAGTAAAAGCTCGTGAACGGACGAGAACTCGTGTTTGCTGCCGTTCAGCGAACCTACAATGCTTTTGCTAATCTCAAACCTGAAGAGGTTGACTCGGTCACACCTCGGTTCGAAAAGTTGTCAAATTTGAAATCGAATTTTCAAGAAATTCAAATGGCAATCGCTCGTTTGAATGCGGAGGTTATTGCGCCTGCAAAAACCATTGAAGTGGACAAGGTATACGACTCTTTCGAAACAGTGTTGTATGCAGCTCAATCTAGGTTTCTTGCCGCCAAAAAACTCGATCAAAGCCAGTCCATAACTGCAGCTGCAGCTGTGGCTCAAACGACGATAGCCAAATCTTCAATCACGTTGCCTACCATTGATCTTCCTACGTTCTCAGGAGATATTTCTCGTTGGCCAGAATTCTATTCACTTTTTAAATCTCTAATTGACGAAAATGAATCTCTCAACAATGTTCAGAAATTTCATTATTTGAAAACCTCTTTATCTGATGCTGCACTAGCTACAATATCTGGTTGTCAAATCTCCAACGAAGGCTATCCGCTCGCTTTTCAAGCTTTGGTATCTCGATATCAGAAACAGTCGGTTGTTAGCCAGTCTGTACGTTCAAAGGATTTTAGATTTCACACCTTTGAAATCAGCATCTCATGCAGGTTTACAAAGCTTTCTCGCCGTGCACCGGAACTCTGTCGATGCTTTCAAAGCTTAAGAATTACCCGACTTAGGCGTCTTCTTGTTACTCTCGCTGACGTTGGCCAACCTTGACCCGTCAACTCGTAAAGCATTCGAGAATAAACAATCCTCGCACACGACCCCTACGTACAGCTCCGTTATTGGCTTTATTGAAGAGCCGTCTCACACTCTTGAGTTATGCGCGGTAGGCAAGCAAACAACTGGTGTTAACAAATCTTCTCGAAGGATTAATTCTCTTCTCGTGGCTCAAGAAACCGCTCCCCCCTCTACCTCCCGGCGTGTGCGCTCTGACACCTCGCGGCCTAGTATCAAGCCAGCATTCTTGCCCTGTTTGCAAAGCACCTCACACCCTCTATCAATGCGAGGCCTTGCGCAAACAATCTCTCGACGATAAGTACCGCGCGTTGCGACACCTGCAACGATGTTTCAATTGCTTAGGTTCGCACTTGAAAAATCAATGCACTTCGAAGAGTGTCTGCAATTCTTGTGACAGCAATCGTCACCACTCCATGTTGCATTCGACAACCGTTGCTGTACCCCACGGCAACTCTCCGGGCAATGCTCCTCTCTCTCGGGACGTCCAATCATCGTCTCTTGGCGTCAGCTCTTCACCTCCAAGTGCCGGTTCTTCAAGCCGAGTTCTCTCGTACCACTATCGCAATATCCGAGATAGTCAACCCACAGTGTTGCTGGGTACCATGCGCGCGCTGATTCGTGACTCTCTTGGTCACCTTCAACCCTTTCGCGCGGTGGTGGACCCTGGCTCTCAGGTCTCCACCATCTCTCAGTCGTTGGTGAGAAAGCTAGGCCTGAAGATGCAGCCCTGCCGCTCCGATCTGTCAGGCATAGGTCTCGCTGCCGCCTCTGCTCGCGGCAACGTGCGCTGCACTATCGCTTCCCGCCTCTCTCCCAACCGTACTCTCCATGTTGAGGCTCTGGTTTTACCGACCATCACCAGTCACCTCCCGACTTCTCAAGTCGCACGCGAAGTGTTCGAACGCTTCCGTGGCATGTATCTTGCTGATGATCGTTTTCACATGCCTGATCAAGTAGACTTTCTACTTGGCGCCGACCTCTATCCAGAGATTCTGAATAGAGCCGGTGAGCAGGTCCGTGGGCACAACCCTACGGCCATCAACACCATGTTCGGTTGGATAGTCCTGGGCCCAACTCGCTCTTTAGTAACGTCTTCCGACCTCCTGTGTCTCTCTTCGCCTGCTCTTCGACCCTCAAGCGCAACTTGCGCCTCTTTTGGGAGACGGAAGATACTCCTCGCCCTCCGGAAGTAGATCCTGAGGATCAGTTATGTGAACACCACTTTCTCGAGTCTCACACCCGCGACTCATCCGGGCGTTACTCTGTGGCTCTCCCGTTGAGGCCGTCTCGTCCTTCTCTCGGGCGAAATACCCCTCCTCATCGACTCAAGACTTTCGTTGCTACTCGCGTCGTTGAAGTACTCGAGAGCACGTCACCCACTGACTGGGCCCACGTGCGTTCTGAGGAAAATCCCGCAGACTGCGCCTCTCGAAGCTTATCCCCGGTACAGCTTCTTGAACAATCCCTGTGGCTTTCTAGACCTGGTTTCCTCGACTCTGCTCCTGAGCAATGGCCTCGACCCCAACTTTCATTGGCTGCCGATTCTGAGCTCCTCGATCTGAAGCCCGCGGTCACTCTCGTCGCTCGCGTTGAAGACCCGGACCCTCTCTTGGAGAACTTTCAGAAGTTTTCCAGTCTCCTCAAGGCTCAACGTGTGTTTGCCTGGGTTTTCCGCTTCGCTCGTCTCCTTCTTGCAAAGCATTCGAATGCACCTCCCCCCCATGGTCCCATGGGACCCCCAGAGCTGAAGGATGCTCTAGATCTCTTCATACGACTCACCCAGCATCATTACTACTCCTTGGAGTTCCGTCAACTTTCGCGAGATCAACCTCTGTCATCCCGGCTCGCCTCTCTCAAGCCGTTTGTCGACCCCTCCGGTTTTCTCAGGGTGGGCGGACGATTGCGTCATTCTTCTCTTAACGAAGAAGCTCGTCATCCTCTCCTTCTCCCCAAGGAAGCACACTTATCGCTCCTGATCTGTGATCATTACCATAAGGTTTCACTACATTTTGGTCCCAGAACAGTTAGGCATTAAAACAGCATTTCTACTGGATCATGTCCTTGCGCGGTTTGTTTCGGCAACGAGTCCATCGTTGTCTCACATGTAATAAATTTTGTGCTAAGCCCCTCCAACCTCAGGTGGCTGATCTTCCAGCGCCCCAAGTGAAAAGCTCTAGAGTTTTTCCCATATTGGGACCGACTTTGCCGGGCCTTTCATGGTGAAAACCAGCACTCGTCGGAATGCACCTCTCACCAAAGGTTACCACTGCATCGTTGTGTATATGGCCACCAAGGCAGTTCATCTAGAGAGGGTTTCCGAGCTGTCCACTGAAGCCTTTCTGGCCTGTTTTGATCGCTTTCTCTCGAGGAGAGGTTTCCCTCCCACATCTATTCCAACTGTGGACGGAACTACATGGGAGCTGCTAGACAGCTGCGGGAAGTCCATGACACTTTACTTTCTAAAGAGTCGCTCTTCACTTCTTTTGCTTACCGTCGTGTCCAATGGCACTTCAACCCTCCGTACGCTCCCAATTTCGGCGGCCTTTGGGAGGCAGTAGTTAAGTCTGCGAAATCACTCTTGTACCGTCTCATCGGAGACACCTCCCTCACTCATGAGGAGTACGCTACGTTGTTCGCCCGCATTGAAGCCGTGCTCAACAGTCGTCCTTTATGCGCCTCCTCAGAAGATCCAGCTGAAGGTGTCGATTACCTCAGTCCTGGCCATTTTTTGATCGGCACTCCCCTGCTTTCTCCCCCCGAACACCTGTTGGTTGAAAACATCAAGCCTTTAGCTCGGTGGCACCGTATTCGGCAAATTCACCAGTCCTTCTGGAACCGTTGGTCAACCGAATACCTCCACACACTCATGCAACGCAACAAGTGGGTTCGTGGGAGCCCCGATCTCAAAGTTGGAGACATCGTTTTTTCTTTCTCGGCCACTTCCAGCCCCCTCTCATGGCCGATCGGGCGAGTGGAAGCTCTCTTTCCCGGTCGAGATGGTGTTCCCCGCGTCGCCTCCGTTCGTTCGGCGTCCGGCGTTCTAACCCGACCAGTTAATAAACTGGTAACCCTCCCTTGTGCTTAACTGCGAAGAGAGATGCTCGTATCGTTTTCCTTCGTTTTATATTGTTAGTTTTCTCGTTGTTCTTGGTTCTAGTTTAAAAAAAATGATTTCCTTTCATTTTTGGTGGGCGGTATATGTTCACGCCGATGTTCTTGTTTAGAATAGTATAGTTTCTAGGTTTGTTTATATTTTCGCGTATCATCTCTTGTATTTCTCGTTGTGATCTGATTCACCCTGGTTACCCCTCTTTTCCCCTCTTCATGACTAGTTTTTCATGTTATCTCTTCTCTCGCGATTAGACCTCGAAGCCAGTCGCCCGTCTCCCTTGACAGGGTGAAGTTCTGTCGTATTCTCTAGTTGCCAGTTGCCCGTCTGCCTTCAGAGGGTGAAGTTTCGCTCGCCTGCTTAGAGAGCAGGTCTCTCGTTTCGCTCGTATGTTCAGTGCCAATAGTGAACATCTCACACAGCTCATCGCCGATCTCACGTCGCCTGACTTCTCGCCTCGCTCGCCATACGCCTTCCAGTTGCTACACGCAGTCTTGGGTTCGATGCCTCCCAGGCACATTTTCTTATTTCATTTCTCTTCATACTTCTAAGCTCGAGCTTCTTTATTTCTTTCCTATCTCGTGGTGTGCTCTACCAACTACGCCACCATATCTACCGTGCCCTGCACTTCATCTCACTCCCTCATAACATCTTGGGTAAGTGCAGTTTGCTAAATTCAATTATACAGTCCACAAAATACCTTTTCTCAAGGCCACGGCCCCATCAAATGTTATTGGTTGAAAAGAAAAGTCATATTATTATTCCGAGTATGACTTTGCGGCGCTACTATTAAGCATGTCATGATAAATGTATATTGTTATTTACTACAATTCAGAAATTAAAAAAGTCCGCCCCAACCGGGAATAGAACCACGGATCTCCCGCATTCCAGACAGGCCATCAGGACGGGTACATTCTAACCTCTGAATTGTAGTTGAATTATACATCTGAATTTTTAATTTCTGAATTGTAGTAAATAATAAGAATTACATCTACGGGAGTGTTTCCCGATTAACCAAATCGAGAAATAAATGAATATATTTTGGATATAAAATAATCTCCTATATTATTTGATATTAGCAAGAAGGTAATCACTAGTGTGATTTAATTGCTGTAATTTGCAATGTTATTGATTTTGAAAAGTTAAAGCGTAATTTCACTTGTGAATTGTGATAACAGTAAATTTATTTTTAATAGACACATCTTCTTCCAATGTGTCTTTATCACATTAGGAGTCAAAACATATATAATTATAACCTTAAACTATACAAATATGTCGGATTAATTAAACGTGATAATTGTTTTTGGAAGAATACGAATTAAGGGGTGACCAAACAGTACGCGTCGATTCAAGTTACCTATTTAATAAGAGAAGAGCATATTCTTTTGGAATATATTTTTCTCGTAAAAACAATATTATATTGTAACCTGCTTTTCCATAATTCTATTTCCTGAATATGTCAACAGCGAAAAAGTAAAATACGAAGAGACTCCATGTGAATATTATAGCCAAGTGCAACGGTGATGTTGTGGATTGGGGTAGGGGGGAGTGTCGGCCGTGTGTGTGTGTGTGTGTGTGTGGCGACTGCATAAGGCATGACATCTGGATAGTTTCAGTCGCTTAACTAGCCACTTATCTCTCAACAAATCAATTCCGAAGTGTTTATAAAACAAATTGAGAGGCATTCATTTTTTCTTCGTCCCGGGTGCAGTCAGTTTCTTAATATATAGTAAGTGCAAGACTGTGTGCTGGAGTCTTCGCGTGATTTCTAGCTAACTTCAGGTTTGAATTCAATTACTTGAAGTTGATTGGTGAAATACGTGAAACTATTTGCAAATATTCCGGGATTGTCGTCGTTCGTGAAGTGAACGGCCAGCGGCCACTCAATTTATTGTAGGCCTATTTCAAGTAATTCGGTTCGTTTGTTGGTAAGCAACCTTCATCCAGCGATTTAGCCGCGGTCGTTTAACCAGTTCCCACTCGAACACTGAAGTTAAGCTACATCGGGCGTGGTCAGGGGTTGAGTGGGTCGCCGCTCTGCCCTGAAACACACGTATATCGCTGGCTAGAGCAGACTAGGGTTCGTAAGCTTGTGTGACAGCTTCGTTCTCCTTGGCGCCGTCTGCTCGGCAGTCCGGGTTAGTGGAGGAACCTATATGACTGTCAAAAGTTACACCGTCCTTTCGGATGGGACGTAAAGCCGTTGGTCCCCTTGGTACTGTGGCCGGGCAGCCTGTTAGGCCTGCCACACCCAAATTTTTGCATAAATATTTGCATACGCAAATATCCTAAGTTTACCATAAAGCGGAGAAATCTTACTAAAATAATATCACAAGTGTTTTCAGTGCCTAGTAATTAGACCTATGGTCTACATAAATAGCCTACTAGGGGGCTATAGGCGATTGACAAGGTGGTTTGTCAATCGATTTTTTATGCATAGTTTTCGGGAACGCGAGCTCGGCCTGTAGGGTAGCTCAGACGGTCGATTTGGGGATCGTTCGTTCAGGCGACAACCGAGAAAATCAATAGTCACGTGACATTGGAATGCGGCCAGGCCAGCAAGCTAGGCCGGGGAGCCAGTGCCCAGTGGAAAGTAACACCAACAGGTGGAATCGAGGAGACCGTGATTCAAGGAACGCTGCCGTCCCATTGGCTTAGGGCCATCGGCGAGCACTCGAAGTTTGAATTTACGGCGATTCGATACACCCGCGCCTGAGAGATGCGCGACACCCGCCTAAAATGCGGAGGGACGCATGCGCAAGGACGTTGCTACGGGGTTGAGCGTCCACTTGGTCGTGAGGAAGAACCGAAGCGTGATCTTCTTGTGAGTTAGTGCGAAGAAATAGTGGTTTTTGCTGTACCCGGAGTTCATAGGAAATACCATGGAGTCGCAAGATAACCACGGATCGCCGACGAGAAGCGTCGCCGACCGACAAGGCAACTAGATATCAATATAACTATCCTTATCAATATTACGTAGTGAGAGCGTAGGGTATCCTTGGCCCAGCCATGCCACGCTAGGCGCCATTTTTCCATCCTCTCACGTACGAGACGACCCACGCCTGATCATGGTTATCCATACGGCTAATTGTCCTATTTTCTCCGATATTTACTAATGTGAACCATACTTTTTCCTTGTTTCTCATAATAATTTTGTCCATACTCGAGCTATAACAGTTCCTAACCTCCTCAGTCAGCACATTATGCTGGTGGTATCTAGGCCTTCGGCGCATTCATTCAGTTAGTCCCAAATCTTGTGCGTGCATACACATCACGTACCCCTCCCCATCAGTCGTCGAATATTCCACGTCGTTCCTGGAGGAAGCCAAGACCAGGACGCCAGGAAATCGCCGGACGACGGACTGGACGCAGGGAGCGCTAACATGAAAACTACGCGTACGACGCCGTGGGACAAAGCCGCGCAGAGAGAGTGTTGAGTAGCAAACAAACCATTTATGTAATGAGGAAACTTGTATGTCTTGTATTCATTTGATCATGTTTATTTGAAATTCTAAACAAATCTAAAGGGGGAAAATTGGATCCAATCATTTTTTTTTTATTTTTTCTTTGTCAACTTGTCACGTTTTTGTACCATGTTGACCTAATAATTTTCCATAATATAAAGTTGAATTCACATTTACCTAAACAGAGAGTCGAGTCAGTCAATGGAAGCATCCTTTTGTTCCATTCATAACCTAGCATGTTGACGCATCACGTCGAACCGTCATCAAGTCACCCAATGCATGCTCTAGTTAGTTGTTTAACTTATAAAATTAGCCACTAAGCACGTGAGAACCAAGGAGCTGGGTACCGGCAGAGCATCATCGCCTGGAGGCGATCCCCCTCATCGCAGCGCCAGGGTAAGGTTTGGGACCAGTGTACTTTGGGTACACAGATTCCAAACGGCGTCGTTGAGCGACTTTCCAGCGGCGTCACTGAATCGGTTGGCCGTGAGTTCGGGTTGTTTAACTTTTATTTTTTTGTACAAGTTATCGTGAGTGAGTTAGTCAGAGAGCCATTTTTTTTTTTTTTTTTTTTTTTTTTTTTTTATTAATTATTGCGGACCTAGATCTGTTTTTGCGACTTTCGAGTTCAGAACCAGCCTACAAGTCACAGTACTTTTCGGTAGGAGTAGGCTATGTGCCGGTACCGGGTTTCCCCTCCTCCCTTCTCTATTAAATTTGCACTAGAGGGCTACATTGCCTGTTGCAAATATAGACTAAAATAAAAAAAAAAAAAAAAAAATAAAAAATAAATATTGTTTGCTTTTGATCCGTGTTATGGTTTCTGTTATTAATGTGGGGTGTTTCCTAAAGCTATACCGTTATCAGCTAAGTTATAATTAAATATAACTTGCAGTTGATTTCATATAGTTGGTGCAAGGCTGCAGGCTCATGTCAGCTTGGGGCATAGGTCATGGGGCTTATTACCTTGCCAGGTGTCCCTATAGTGCGTTGTGTGCGAAGTTCACCCTAAAGAATTGTATAAACATGTAACATTGTATAGCAAAATGCCCTGAATTTCACCGACAGTGTTGGATCGAGCGCTAAGCGCTGGACTCTGATTCGGGAGGTCCCGGGTTCGGATCCCGCCGAGACCAGCAATCCTGACTGTAGGTTTTTTCCGAGGTTTTCCTTAGTCGTTAATGCGAATGCAAGTGATTAAGTCCTCTTAAATTGCCCTCGGGCATCCCTTCACAATTGTCCAATCCGCAATATACCTATAGTTAGTCACCTGAAGATGGTCACACCGGTTAAATCTGATTTGTATGTTCTACAGCTGGCATCCTACAAAAATTTATCTATATAAAGTTGAGACTTGACAAAATTGTCAATGCATACTTTGTTATTCCACTGTTTTGAGCGCATATAGCAACCCAGGTCAAACCCAAGACAATGTCGTTTTCACAAATGAGGGCTACCGGTTTTCCTATCAATGGTTTATCAGTGGTTTGGGTTCATTGGCTATATCGTTGTATTGAATCGATTAACATGTATATTTAACATCTCTCTCTCTCCAGGGCCCCGATTCATGTACATTTATCCCGGGTATAGGTGGTATAAGGACGGTATAATGCAGGACATGGCAGGATAAGGCCTGGTTAAGTCTGAGGCAATTCTCATCCAATCAAAAATTTCCAATCCAACAACAGACACAACAAATGTTTTTTCCACTGCATTCCACAGCCATGTAAATCAGCAGATTAGCAAACGAACACTGAAAAATTTGCACCATCTTTTGTTTTACATTTTTATTTAGTGACAGAAGATTGCGTGAGATCGTTAAAAGAAAAGAAAAGGCGTATTATTGCCGTAAATTTTGAATAGCCTAGGACTATCATACTATTGTTTATCTGCATTAGGCTTTTAGTAATCAAAACTAGTTATTTGTGCGGGTTGTGTGTCTGAACAAGGTCGTGCAGGTCTAGGGTTGTCTAGAAGTCTAGGCCTAGGGCTTGTCAAACGTGTAACGTTAGTATTAATTTTATCTATTCCTATAGCCTAATGGAACTTTAGGCCTTCACTGTTGTATTATGAATAATTTTCTACATCTGGGCCTAGGCCCGGGATGGTTTCTGATTTCTTTTATGAGAGTAATGACAACTTTTCTCGTTTTACACATAGACGCAAAATTTTAAAATGTCCGCCATCTGTTTACATATTTTCTTATCCCCGTGCGAGGCGGGATAAGTCTTCATGAATTGGATTCGGAGTTATACCGCACTTATACCACCTAAATCTGCTTATACTGGGATAAAAATGTACATGAATCGGGGCCCAGTGGAAGATGGCACACGTCAAGCCCATACCAAAAATATCAAAACCCGCTTCGTGCAGTGATTTCAGACCCATTAGTCTCCTTTGCGTTCTAAGCAAAATTCTCGAAAAAATTGTAAATGACCAACTCCAATCATATCTCTCCACACATAATGTACTAAGCACTTATCAATCTGGTTTCCGAAAGGGGCACAATACTACTACATCACTAATTAAAGTAACTGATGATATCCGATTTGCAATAGACAGAAAAGAGGTCACTCTTTTAACTTTGTTCGACTTTAGTAAAACCTTCGATTACGTGCGTGCATCATGAGTTGCTTCTCACCAAACTCGCAAATATTGGCGTGGCGGATCTCGCAATTCGCTGGTTCTCCTCATATTTGTCCAATCGATGTCAACAAGTAGTCTACGACAATGGTACCTCCAATTGGAATGAAATGTCAATCGGTGTCTCTCAAGGATCTGTCTTGGCACCTTTGATGTTTTCAATATATATCAACGATATATCTGCCAGTTTCGAGCATTCTAGACACCACATGTATGCTGATGATTTACAGATGTACAAGCACTTTCTTTCTAAAGACGCAGCACATGCCATCGATTGCACAAACAGTGACATAGCTAATTTAGTTACGTACTCAAGAGGACCATAACTTGACACTTAATTAAGCGAGCGAAGCGAGCGTTTCCATTCGACTCTGCCGGAAAAATTAGTCACTGTTTTTTTTTTTTTTTTTGTTTTGTTGTTTTTTTTTGTTTGTTGTTTTTTTTTTGTTTGTATGTCTCGCGATAACGTTCGAACGGAGGCTCGGATCGAGTTGAAATTTTCACCATCCGCAAGCTTTGTTCTCGATTGAATGCCATTAGTTTTGTGGCAAAATCGTTCAAAAAGTTAAAAAGTTACATTAAAGTTAATCGAAAGTTTTCTTTTCAAACTTCACGGCGACAAAATCTGAGATAGCCAAATCATTTAGAATGTCCGTCCGGTCACGAATATGTTAATTTTATTTTGATCCGATAAGTAGTGTAGATGGAAATTACATTATAACAAAGTACGGTTACCATGGCAACGGAAAGTCGTGCAGCTTTTTTGGCTCATGATAGCGGTCGAACGGAGGCTCGGATCGAGTTGAAATATTGTCACCATCCGCAAGCTTTGTTCTCGATTGAATGCCATTAGTTTTGTGGAAAAATCGTTCAAAAAGTTAAAAAGTTACATTAAAGTTAATCCAAAGTTTTTTTTTCAAACTCAACGGCGACAAAATCTGAGATAGCCAAATCATTTAGAATGTCCGTCCGGTCACGAATATGTTAATTTTATTTTGATCCAATTCTAGTGTAGATGGAAATTACATTATAACAAAAGTAACGTTGCCATGGCAACGAAAAGACGCGCGAAGTTTCTAATGCACTGCCACCTAGAAGTAATCAAAATACTTTCGAGGAAGCAGTCTATTATTTGTCACCAAAGAGTTTAAAATAGTTTTCCCAAGGAGTCAAGGTCCTCTAGATGGCGGTGGATTTTTAAAGTAAAGATTTAAACACGGGTTTACCCAAATACCTTGGCAATAATAAATGATACTGGAAACGCGAACGTCGTAAAATTTAAAATTTAAAAAAATGTGCAATGTGGGTCTAGCTATAGCACGTGCTCGCTTATAAACGCGTCCAACTGAGCGTTTCCTAGTGTAGGCCTATTGAAAACGCAACTCATATTAATTGGTTACAAGAAATTATTAAGTAAAATGGACAAGTCAGTGCTTCCACCTGTCACAATAAACGACACAATCATACCCTATCAGCAATCGGTAAAAAACCTAGGTATCATAATGGACGAAACACTCTCATGGACTCCTCACGTAAATACATTAACAAAGAAAGTGGTCTCAAGCATGCATCAAATCAAACGAAAATGTCCGTTTCTCCCTCTTACAGTACGCAAAGTGATCGTTCAGGCTCTTATATTCCCAATAATAGACTATGCATCGGTAGTCTACAATGACTTGTCTGAAACACTGAACATCAAGTTGCAGAGAGTGCAGAACGCATGCGTCCGGTTCATAGCTGATGTGAGACGTGAGCGTGACGAACATATCACACCCCACTATATCAGGCTAAAATGGCTTAAACTCGTAGACAGGCGTACGCTATCAATTGTAGTACTTATTTCCAAAATAATGAAGTCCCAATGCCCCCCTTACCTCTTTCAGTCTTTCACGCGTATGGGTAGCATTCACAATCGTTCAAACAGGCACACAGCTAACACAGTTCAAATACCAAAACATCGTACAGTAAAATGCAACAAGTCATTCATCATCACAGCAAGCCGCCTTTGGAACAAATACCTAATACAGACATATTCAAAAAACTCAACTGCCATGCTCAAAAGTAAAGTTCACGAAAGTCTGCTTTCGGGATATCATTAAAATGTAAGAAGTACTTGCGGAATTGATAAGATGTTTTGTAAATTGTAATTCATTTCAAAGTAAAAATAGTATTAGAATAAACATATAAGGTATTTTATACAATTAGCAGACTTAGTTTAAAAATTTTGTTAATATTGTCATGAAATCGTTGGATTTCATGGTTTTTCTGTGAATTTCATATTTAAATTATAGTACATGTGGATACTGGTTTCGGTTCGGGCTTTGTTTATGGCTTGCTATGATGTAAACTGATGTTTACTTTGAATATTTAAACTGCATATTTTATTTGTTTTGGAGCTTGGAGAATGTGGGGCAAGTTTATATTCAAGAGAAGCAAGTAGCTTGAATGTTTTGCAAGTGCGACAAATTATTAACAACATGGACTAGATAATGTTGTTAGACTTTTGCTGAATAAGTTTTTATTGAAGAAATTATAACATTATTTTGAAGTTCTGTTGAATAACTAAATTATACAAAAACAGCTGAAATGCAACGATTGCATTTCCTATGGAAACTTGTTGTTTTGGAAATGATTGAAAAGAGGTGGGCAATCGAAGCGAAGGGGGAGTCGATAGAGTGCCGCCGAACGACCAACTTGGGTGGAAAGCGAAGGAGAGAGCTTTGGGACCGACTGTCGACGTGGGATCAAGAGTAGTCGAACCCAGGACCTACGGCGCAGAAGACGGAGGACAAGCTGGAAGCCAACCAGAACTCTACCAGTGTAACTCGATAAACGGTAGGACCAAAATGTCCAGAATATAAGTTACATTCAGATGGGTAGTCATGCATAGTAATCATAGTCAATTACACACACGTCAATAGTCATTGCTTAGGCTAGCCAGTAATCAAAATTCATTAATGTGTTAATAAAGAAGCAAGTGCCTGTTGTTAGAGATGTGTTCATCATTGAAGAGTGTAACCCCTAAATAATCCTAGAACAGATACGATCCTATTGGTACTATTTGAAGGAGATATATGTCTGAGTCATGCTACGTTCCCCAAACGAGCAACATAGATTTATTTATCTGTATCTTCTTATCTCATTTTCCCTATCGGAGATGTTGTAACGCTCTAAGCTTTTCTAACATGGTGGAGGTTAGCGCCGTGTCAAATAGGTTTTATCGATCTTCATGGAAGATCTAACTGTTTATTAGGATCTGTTTCTGGGTTATGCATATTAGCATTCATTTTATGAATGTTTGTTTTATTAATTTAAATAATTTATGTGGTCTAATCAGGCTTGCTTTGATTATCGCATTATTTCATTGTATGAAATATGTTATGACTGGCTGTAATAATTTCACAAGGTTTGAATTGCCGACGTTATGTTTATTAGTAGGACAAGTGTGTGGTAATACTACTGTCGTTTTTTTTTGCAATGTCGTGTTTTTAGCTACGTGTGTTCTAGTTTCTTATGATTATGCATAGTTGGCAGTTATGTGTTTTCTTTTGCTGCAGTAGTTTTCTTGTTTTGAATGTTGCAATTTATTTTAAGTTCTAATAACTAATTTTCTTTTGTGGTCTTAAAATTTTGGATTTGTTTCGATTTCGGGTTTTTATTGGGTTCCATGAGTAATGGGCTGTCTGATAGAGAATTTAGATTTGCGTGTAGAGAAGCAGGTGTGCCAAGTTCATGTTTTGTTGTTGACAATGTTGTTGAAACTATACATCGTTATCTAAGGCTGCGTTTGATAGCATGTTTGCTTCTGTCGTTTGAAAATATGCGTCCTAATTTGGTTGATAGCAGTTTGCTTCTGTCAGTCATATTGTTGACGGTAGTAATACTAAGTTTACTAAGTTGATTGAAAAGTCGGTAGAATATCTTGCATGTACTGATATAGTACAGTGTGGTAATGTAAACAATGTTGTTATAGACGATAAACCTATTGATTCCTGGGAAGTCGCTACAATGGCGTCTATGCGTAGTGATGTTGAAGATAACATGTTGGTCACTATAGGCGATTATTACAGGAATGTTGCTGTCAAAGTGTGTGATGTTATTGTTATACGTGCTAGAGACATCTTGAAGATACTGGTCAAAATTGGAGGGGCCGAGATTCCTTCATTGGTTGATTCAGGAGCGGGAATTTCGTGCCTAAGTCGGAGTATAGTGGAGAAGATCTTATGGTGATGATTTACTGTACAAAATTATTGGTTTGCTGTGTTTCTGTTTGTTGGCTGAGATTTTCTCTGAAGTAGCATTCCCATTATGCCGAATGTGAATGCCTGGGAAGGCCAGACAAAATTGTTGGTTAACAGCAGGAATATTTAGTGGATCAATGTTTTCATGTAAATATTGTTGTTATTTTAGTTTAGGTTCTTTGTTGTATAGGAATTTGTATATTCTGCTGGAAGTTTGTTTTCATGTTGATTGTTCTTATGAGGCTAGTTTTGTGTAATATATAAATATATAGTTATATTTTTTGTGTTTACTGTTATGCACTTGTTGTAGTATTTCACTAGCTGTTGAATGTTTTTGTAGATAATTGCAATTGTGAAGTTTTTTTAAGTATTTTATATATTTTATTTTGTGCATTGTTAGGGTTTTTGTGTTCTCTTAGAATGTTTAGGAGTCAGTTCGTTGCGTTTTTGTTTATTGTTTTGATGTTATACAGTGATGGCCAATGGACTATACTATTAGTTAGAAGTTTATATTGAGCTGTATCACGGTGGTTTGTGCTGAAAGATTGCGTTTTTTTTTATTGTTTTGATGTTATACAGTGATGGCCAATGGACTATGCTATATAGGTTTATACTGTGATATATCACGAAGGGGAATGTTACTTGTTGTTGAGCATCTGTTTGACAATGTTGTGTGGGCGTGGCTCACGAGTTTGTGTTTCCGGTTGTGTGTGGTTGTTTTAAGTTTGACTGTGTGTCTTAGTTTTGGTGGTAGCTACGGTCGGGTTTATCCTGGATTATGTATGCTGCGGGATGATGGTTCGAGTTATGTTTTAATGTTTTTTTTTCGGATTGTTTCTGTGGATATTTAATTTGTTATTTTTGATCTTGTGGAACGTCTGTTATGCTGGGGAGTGCACGCCTTGGTATGATGGTTGATTGTGTGGTGGTTCGGAGTGTTTGGTTCTTTCGGAATGTCTTAGCTGGGTATTATTATTGTAGGTTTATTTAGGCTTATTATATTATATTATATTTAGGATTAGCATATTATATATTATACTTTTAGTTTAATTGTTTTGTTTGGACATTCTGTAGGGTGTTTGGCCGATGTTTGCTTGTTGAGTAGGTTTTGACTATGGGTTTCACAAGGTTGATCATTTCACGTTATGTTTTTCATATGGGACTGAAGATAAAAAGGGTTCGAATGTGAGGTAATTGTCGATAAGTTTGTTAGTAGAGCAAGCGTTCACGTTGGGTTGTTTTGTAATGTTTAAATTAAATGATTCAGCTTATTGTTTTCTGTTAAAATTTGGAATTGAGAGTTATGTAATTTTTTTTTTAAATTTTATTATTATTATGATTCACTGATGGTATTGTTGTTTTTCCGTATTGCCATGTTTTTGAGAATCAGTGTTATAAATTTGATGTTTTTTGTGTGAACAATCTCTAGTTACTACTGTATTATTTACTGTCTGGTCTTAAACTTGAATTTTTAAAGCTGAACTTGCAAGTTATATTTCATGACGTATGTTGTAGTGGTATGACATAATGTTTAGTTGTCAGCTTGGCTGATGTCCTTGAATGGTTACTGTTGTGTATACGTTTCTGTTGCAGTTTAACTAGGTCATGGACTAAGGGCTACACGGGAATGATTGAAAAGAGGTGGGCAATTGAAGCGAAGGGAGAGTCGATAGAGTGCCGCCGAACGACCAACTTGTGTGGAAAGCGAAGGAGAGAGCTTAGGGACCGGCTGTCGACGTGGGATCAAGAGTAGCCGAACCCAGGACCTACGGCGTAGAAGACGAAGGACAAGCTGGAAGCCAACCAGAACTCTACCAGTGTAACTCGATAAACGGTAGGACCAAAATGTCCAGAATATAAGTTACATTCAGATGGGTAGTCATGCATAGTAATCATAGTCAATTACACACACGTCAATAGTCATTGCTTAGGCTAGCCAGTAATCAAAATTCATTAATGTGTTAATAAAGAAGCAAGTGCCTGTTGCTAGAGATGTGTTCATCATTGAAGAGTGTAACCCCTAAACAATCCTAGAACAGATACGATCCTATTGGTACTATTTGAAGGAGATATATGTCTGAGTCATGCTACGTTCCCCAAACGAGCAACATAGATTTATTTATCTGTATCTTCTTATCTCATTTTCCCTATCGGAGATGTTGTAACGCTCTAAGCTTTCTAACAATAAGTTATTAGCTCAATAACTATAATATCACATGTAATTAGTATTAAGAAGGAATAGGACATTGAAGCGACGCCAACTTCTCAGATGAGACCGCGAAAAATCTCGCATCCGGGGGAGAGCGGGGGGTGTTGAAGTTCCCTCAGCTAGGCGGGGAAATGAGTCGAGTTGTGATAGTCTGGAGGTGGGGGACTAGCAATAACTCAACGCCTCGCTGCGACGCTGGTATGACCTTGTCGTTAGGCGGTATACGCGGCAGTGCGAAGTGGTGAGACTGAGATCGTATTTTTCGTCGTCACTGGAACTATTGACGAACGTTGCGTTCACAGGAGGTTTATTCAGAATATTGTGTTGTTTGTTGTTGGATCGACGTTGTTGATATAGTTAGTTTTTTATGGGCAATCAAAATTAAATATGACTACTTTTTTCAAAACAAAAGGTTATTAATTTATTTATTTATTTCACTTATTGTGGCACAATCTCCGTGAAGTAACTAGTTTGTCGAATACACAATTGCATAGTCATTTGTAGACTTACCTAACAATACCATAGAAAAAAGTGTTGATATCGTAAATCGGTGTTACGGGTGGTGGCGCCAGGTTTTCTAAATTCCGAGGGGTGCTGAAATATTTCACAAACCTTTTGAAGACTGCCCGTGCCCGTCAGGTATTTTCTAAAACGTTTTTGCTGCATTGTTTTGTGTGTACTGTATTATATCAGTAGTAATGAAATTAGCCTGTGTAATTAATTTTCAAGATTTCCATGACCATATAATTGTATCACGAAAACTATCTAGGACCTAGGTATCTAGGGGGAAGCGTGTCGTTTAAAAAAAACCATGGCATGCTTGAAAGCTATGGTTGTTACTGCCCCTTTTCGCCGAAGGCGAGAAAATTTGCTAATTTACAACTTTAGATGGCCTAACTAGTAAAAGAATCGAAAATGGCACAATAGGTAATGGTAATTATTGGCTGCGCAATCAAAACAGGAATCTTATGGGGGAGTGGAGGATGACAATCGCCACACCGCACTGCCCCCACTGTATCCGTTACTGATGTAGTTGAATCAATTTAGTTTCTCTACAATTGAAAAATATAATATATTAAAAATTAAAAATTTAAATTTCCGTTTCTGTTCAAGCATGCACAGGAAATGTCTACTAGTATATTTTATGGTTGTAGATTTGTTATTCTCAAAACAAGAAAATGCCACAGGAAAATTTCAACAACTGAGTCACAATCCGAATTATCCGATTTATCACCAGACTTGCAAGATTTACCAAAAATAACTCTAATCTCTAAACTAACTAGTCTGTGAACGTGTTTGTAAATGTAGATAGCTCAAAACTTTGTTATTGTATAGACCGATTTTTTTAAAATTCAGAATATTTGGAGGGGTTCTTCAGCCCCTGAGCACCCACGAAGTCGGCTCCCCTGGACATCATGGGGAGAGGAGGATAAATAAAACGCTAACAAATTTTAAAGGTCGATGATTATTTAATTATTTATCAATCTCTTGATCACGCGCGTAGGAACGTTTTAAAGTTGGAGGGGGGGGGGGGGGGGGGGGGGGATTTATTAGAAGAATTTGTGGGCGGCAGCTGGGGTTCGGGGCAAAGCCACTAGAGTTATATCGTCATGTTTTAACTGCACTCGGACTCTGTAAACGATTTTTTACAGCAACTATCTGCGATCTAAAAACTAAAAAAAAGAACGTGAAGTGGTCCATTTTAGTAAATTTCAACCTGATTTTGTATGTAACGACGAACCATTTCAGGCAAACATATTTGTTTAACCAAGGTGACTGTCGAATTTTATGTGTATGTGCATATTTACTTTGAAATTCTGGGATTAATATTTATCTCACGTTAGTTTTGCCCCTCCTCTCCCTAACTTGGGAGGGTGCATTAACCCCCCCTGCCCCATCCCCCGGTTCCTACGCCACTGCTGTTGATGATTCAAGTTGTATATTAAACATTTTAATGCATTGATACATGAAAATTAATGAAAATAATATTTCACATAATTGATTGATTATTAGTGTATATACGCGTTTCCAAGCAAAGGGGTTGCTACCTGGTGGCGAAAAATGCAACTGTCCGATCAGTGATAGTCGGAGGAGCGCGCTATGTGCTTACCTAAAGAACACATGTCGTTCCGTGTTTGTCTCTTATGAATATGTACAATCACAGGTACATTGTCGTTGCTCTCCCAAAATGTTGTGAATTGATGATAATCAAAAGCATGGGGGTGCACCAAAATGATAAAATCGCTCTCCAATATGCGGGATTCGAGACCATGTCCACCAGAATAATATTATATATTCAGACCTGCGCCCCATGCACCCATGAGACACCGAGGATGGCATTTGTATCCATATTACAATTCTCTAATTGTAATATCATAATAAATCATTGGTATTTATAGGCTATATACTAAATATAGGCTAACAGGGTACGATAAATACTAAATCAAATTCAAACCGTCAAGAATGTTCACAACTCACAGTAAACACACACATACAGTTACATCGCTCGTTTCTTATGGCACTTTTAATTGAGATATACTTCTTTAGTTTTATTATGATAATTTAATATAAATAAAGTCATAATAATAATAACAAAACAATAACAAAAATAATAATAATTGTATTAGGGCTTATGTACAAGTCCCAACTCACTCCTTTTCTACCTTATATAATTAATGTAGGCCTATATAACGTTTACCGTCATTGTTCATTTATTACATAATATTATACATAATATCATAATAAATACGATTTATATTATTACAATAGAATAAGTATAATGATATGACCTACAAGATTTTAAAGCTGTCTGCAGAATGACGCGTCATGCCATTATTGACATACAAAACAATAATAAAAATAGGTCATCAGCTATTCAATAGGCCTACTTTTAATAAAATGTATATTTAAAAAAACAGTAGACCTAAGTGTATAGTAGATAAATATAAATAGGCCTACTCCGATTGCGTTTACATTGTAAAACGATGTAGAAAACGTGCAAAACAAGTGTAGGGCTATAATATGCTAGAAGCTCTTTTGATTTTTAGATATAAAGTAAATTATTGAAATTATTAGTATTGGTGGGCAACATTTTCTTGGCAAAATATCATCGATCTTCATCATTCAACATTATTTGATACATTTGTTTCTGTATTTAATAGTTTAACAGTGTGGTTTGTTCTTTTTGAGCTAATATCATCAAATAATCTCAATTATTTGTTGTAATTTAAAATGCCATTAAATTCCCGTTTTTAATAAAGCCGATCCCCAAACCTTACGAATTTTACTAATAAAATACGCGGACGATATGACATAATCAACAATGTTTTCGCAAATGATCAGAAATGTAACAAAAATCGAGTTGAACCTATGAATATACAGCGCCCGCCGTAAGCAGCTCGCCTCTATCACCGATCGGTCCGACATATTGCGATTTAGTGCTGCCCATGGGCGCCGGGAGGGGGGGGCAAGGGGGGCGCTTGCCCCCCCTGGATTTCAGGGAAAATAAATTTTAACTGGCGATATGCGTGTATTACATATAAATTAATGTATTCGTGAAACCGAAATTCAATTGAAAATTAATATTAATAATATTAATATATTTAATGATCTGATCGGGAGCGGAGTGTTGCTAGATTTTTTTTTTGCTATTTCATCAAAGTTAGCGGTGCCGGTGCTGCCTTTGAATTTGGCGGTATTTTAAGTTGGTACTAGCGGCACAAGTGATAATTAGATGAAACTTAGCATGTCGTTTAGAGTTTAGTAAATAGACTCCCAAAACACGGTAGGCCTACAATAATTTATTCTTTATTTAAATAGAAATTTGTGTTTATGTTTGTAGGCTATTAGTAATGCATTGAAATTTCTCATTTTCCTTTTTGGGTCTAGTCAATCACGCCCGTTTTCCATTTATTTTATGTTATGTGATATTATGTGTATGATTTATTGAAATAAATAATAATAATGTAACAAGATATCGTTTCTATGATTTGTAGGCTAGTATATTATTAGTCGATGTAGACCTCTAAGAACGTGTTTATGTTTTATATTTTTATTCCACATTGCATTGCAACTGGAGAGAACTTACAAGTTGCAGTTTATGTAAAAAAAAGAAAATGTGATCAAAACAGTCACATTCATTATAATTTTATGCAATTAAAATATAGCCTTTATTTTAAAACGTGTGTTTCATTTTCAACTCATAACCCATTTTAGTAACCGTATAAAAGTTGAGACACAATGTTTTTTTGTTTACTTTCTAGTATCTACTGCACAAAAATTACTTAATTTCGGTATCGTATTCAGCCCACTACTTTTTTCTAAAACCCACCAAATGCATTCTAAAAACCTGATTTTCAAAAATTTCGCCTGCGGCGCTATTGTTGGGGGGCTCCGCCCCCCAAACCCCCCGTGCCTGCCCAACGAAACTACAAATTGTGGTTGTTGCCCCCCCCTGCTAAAATTCCTGCCGGCGCCCATGGTGCTGCCATCTATCTTTGCTTGGAAACGCGTATAGTACAAACAAAAGAAGAGTATAACAGTATCCATGGTACACACTTACACACACAGTTGTTACTGTGCCATACAAAACAGTGTGTTGAAATTATAATCATACATAGGTGATGTTAAAACATTGGAGTGGAGGGAATAAAATACTGCCAAGTTGATCAGTTATTACATTAGCCTTCTGTTATTGCTTCAAAGTTTTATTTTAATGATACGTACGCGTACATTAGTTAAAGTCCACTGTATTCTAAAAATTAAGTAATAAACTGATTCGAATAACGATTATGCGTATATTATATAATTTACATATGAAACATGTTTACTACGAATAAAAATAGATTAGCCAAGCATTTTACTGAATCATCAGCCCCTATCCACTAATACAAAATGACTCGCGCTAGCGTCTAGAAGGAATGTAATGCGGACAACTACAAGTAAGTAGTAACATAGGCCTACTGTCGATAAGATACTGATATTATCTCCGAACCGAAATTACTAAACCGAATTAGTTGTAGTATGTTATATTTGATCCGTACGTAATGAGCGGTTTACGTTTCATATACCTTTTGTCTTCAAATCGCGCTTTCTTTGCTTCAGTTAGTGTAGGATACACACGGTAGACTTTATTTCAATGCGCGGTAGCACTGACATAGGCAATTGTCGTTCAAAATTTATTTATTAGCTTAGTCCAATAGGGATTTAAAGTGAAATCCAGGAGCAGCACCGTCGGTGGGCGTAACGTGCATCATGGCCGGCCGGAGTAGCATTAGGAGTAGTCCTTCCCTAAGCTTCTGTGTATAAACTGACGATTTGAATGCTCAATAATCAATCGTTGGTGAATGTTGTGATATGCAATTAGGATGTACATTAATGTTATGACATTAGTTAGCCTATTGTGATGTTCAAAGTCATCCTGCAACTCTTTGAAATATATTTATTTTCTTTTCCGAAGAGTCAATTTAGGCCTACTTTTACCGATCGGTCCCGATTTGATTTCCTACAATACCAGATAGTTCCGGGCCATGTGTGACAAAATTATAGGACATTATTTTACTTGCATCCGTGTAATTTCTAATAAACTAGACCTACAGCCATTTCGTTAACCCATTTATTCGGAAAAAGCTGTTTCCCGTAACCTAACGTACGTCGTTGGTGGTGCTAAACTCGGAAACTCGCAGCTAGGGCCTAGGGCCTCCTACGGAACGCCTAGATCTCTCTGAGAAACAATTTCGTGCACAAAATTGCTATCAGAATCTTTTCTCCATGGGCGTAATATTAATGGTATTGATCAGCGTTAGTTTATATTAAATACGTTGCCGAGCAGGCTCGAAAATATCAAACAAATGATTGATTGGTTTGTGTACACACGCCCACTTATAGGCCTAGAAATGAACGACCTCATGACTAGCTGATGCTCGATTATCGCATCATGTTTTTAACAATCTTGCAATTTTATTTCATTCATAGATAGTTTTAAAAATGTTACACTATTTAAACGTCACCTACAGTATTTTTTCACGATTTCACTGACAAAAACATCCTACATTGAGAGCTGTGTGTAGGCCTATACACACGCCCACTTGTAGGCCTAAAAATGAACGAACTCATGACAAGCTGATGCTCCATCATCACGTGTTTTTAACAATCTTACAATTTGATTTCATTCATAGATAGTTTAATTATAATCTTATACTATTTAAACGTCCCCTACAATATTTTTCCCCGATTAAACCGACGAAAACATCCTACCCTACTCCGGGTTACTTCAAATGTTATCGTCCCCGAAGTTCAACTTTCACGCTTATTTTCACTAACATTTTCCTATCTAGGATGTATACGATGTGGCTACAGATATTCCACTAGACTTACAAACTCAATTTCATAAATTGGTGGTGTAGTTTTGTCTTTATTGAGTGTTTATTTCAGTCGTGATCCATTGCAAGTGCCATAGGAAAACATACTTATAAGCGGCCATATCTCAACTTAATGCTACTCCGGCGGGTTCGCGCTTCGCTCACCAGATGTCAGCCACTTTGCTTTTAAATCCAAATACACTTGTTATATAAAATAATGGTTTGCTTTATTGACGACAAAGTTCCCTACTTAACTTTCATTGGTTACGCCAACCCATTCCAAATAAAAACAAACTTCAAGTGCATTGTTGCCCTCGTCAAGTGCACTCATATTTATTGATTGATTGATTAACTGATTAAGGTCTTTATTAAGGCGGGATTAAGGCTAGTGAAGCCTTATCTTCCATCCAACCTGATTTGTACAACTACATATATCATTTAATTTATTTGTTACATATAGATATTAAAGTAAACAAAGAATATTTCATAGATAAGTGCAAATACAATTATATAAACAAAATACAATTTAAGCTTACTTATATAGTAAACATATTGGGAGAGTACGAGATTAAAGTTGCTATGGAATGTGAGCAGGCATTGAAATACTCAACCCAAATCATTTGCAGAATGACCGAGTAAACCGTCGGGAATAGAAAAATCTGTTTTAGATGGCGGGAATCGAACCTGTGCTCGAGCCCGTGACCCGTCATGTGCGTGAAAGGGGACGACGGACTTGTCACAGACAATTGTATTTTCGGTTGTATTTGAGTCTAGGATTCAACTGCTTCCATGACATCTGAACAGTTGTGGGTGGCTGGATTTGTTTGGTGGTAATTTATTATATCGGTATAGCCATCTGACTGCGAACATGTCAAGTTGGGTAATTTGTATTCTATTATCGATCGAAATAAAAACATCAATAGGCCTAATTGGCCTAATACATAGAATTACCATGCAAATTAATTTTGTGCTAAAAATAAAACCCGAAGGCGATGTGTAACCAAAATGTTTATCATACAACAACTCCCAACTTCAACATAAGATTGCGACCCGATATAATTTAAATAAAGTCCTAAGACGTAGAAAAATATCTAGGTGCCCGTTAGGGCGCCGCAGCCAAGCCGCGGTGCGCTACACACTCAAGCACCTTATACACCAAGCAGGTTGGGGTGATTTCGAGGTGTTACCCAGCCGTCATGTAACGTTGATGTGAACTTGAAAACTATCACAATCGAGGGATTTAGGTACCTGACAACACATGCCAAATTTTATTGGGGTACGACCATTCCTTCTTGGTGAAAAAATGTCTTCAAACATGCTCAAAATCACTTTAAGGAAGTTAGCTACTGCTAGCTACTGCTAACATTTAATACGTTCGGCCCGCGATTCTGACCAAACGGGTGGGGCTACAATGTTCATATTTTACATGGACATTAAGGTTATAGAATGATAGTCTCTTTTGAAAAAAAAAGTTGAAAAAGTTTGTTGGAAGGCTTCCAAATAAGGTTTTAAAATAGCCTTAAACACTTGGCATATAATCAACAAGTAACCATAGTTACTTGACACTTGTTGACGGTATAAGCAGAGTTTAGGCGGGAAAGTGCGATACGTAAACAATGGCGGACATTTTAAAATTTTCTTCTTTGTGTGGAACGAGAAAAGGTGTCATTATACTCTCATAAAACAAATCAGAAACCGTCCCTGGCCTAGGCCCAGATGTAGAAAATTATTTATAATACAACAGTGTAGGTCTAAAGTTCCATTTGGCTATAGGACTAGTAAAATTCATACTTACATTACATGTTTGACAAGCCTAGCCAACCCTATGCCAGCACAACATTGTTTTGATATGAACTTGTTCAACTGTTTGTTTACATAATTGCAACAAGCAAATCATTTCATACAACTTGTCTTTCGATTGGCCAGCGTTTATGAAGGCACTGCCATCTAGAATAAATATAGAACTTTTTCGAGCTCTTTGCTATACGCAAATCTTTTTAAAGTGTTTGGATTTCGTGATACTCTTTCAACCAACTCACAACCCATGACGTTTTCCACGATACCATTCAAGAATACCAATTCCTTCGAAAACGAAAACGACTTCGTTTTCAAATTGCGTTTTCAACTCATCTCCCACGAACTCAAGAATTGGGGTCCAGTCCTTATACCGTCGTTATACCATGGTTATACCACCTATACCCAGGATGTACATGAATCCGGGTCTAGATATTTTACATCCTATATTGTTACTGCTAATACCATAGAATTTAAATCAACTTTGATAAAAATATTATATTTTAGCAAATAATTTTGTAATGGAACTTGAAAAAGTAATGAGATCACACACATAACAAAAACTTGTAGAAATACAGCCAAACCTTACACACTCAAAAGGAATGAGATCTAAAAAAAGGGCCAAGCTCATCTACCCTTCCACATAAACGTACAGTGTCCCATAACAGCATCCTCGAAAAGCTTGGCAAAATAGAATTTGCATGTTTACGTTTAAATTAATTACAAAAAAAGAACTTTGATAAACTATTACGTTAAATTAATAATCGCAAATTCTATTTGAAAAGCTTTTCGAGGATGCTGTTATGGGACACTGTACGTTTATGTGGAAGGGTAGATGAGCTTGGCCCTTTTTTTAGATCTCATTCCTTTTGAGTGTGTAAGGTTTGGCTGTATTTCTACAAGTTTTTGTTATGTGTGTGATATACTTATCTCGAGGGTGCTGAGTGGAGTCGACACCACAAGTGGGTAAAACGCGTCACATTTTGACGTTAAAAAAATTATTTATTTATTTATTTATTTATTTATTTAACGTCTATCCTATTCAGTTAAAAAACTGATTTACAAAGGGAGGACAACAATTTACAAAGGAGAACAACTTTTTAACTAAATTAACATCCAGCCCTTCGTGCACACTCGTAGATGTAGAGTGGTTACCTGATTCATTAGTTTCAACTATATCGTGCGGTATTCACGCAGGCCGGTGATTCGGTGATTCAACGGTGGATTAAATTAGTTTAGAACATTATGTTCTAAGCTCAATGGTGGCAATAGTCCTAACTCCTGGTATTGATTGGGGAGGGGCCAAATATACACCTATATTCACAATCAGTTTTTAGAAGATCATCTATTTTTTGTTAAATTTACCCGTCCAATGTATTTTTTTTGACCTGAAACATCTTCTAGCCACGCTTCTAGCTTATGAATCATTGAAATAGGCATCTCATTGTCCCTCCTCTTTGCATAGCTTGGTATTATCCCTCTTCCTTTGATCCATCTTGACGTAATTTGTAAATAGACGTAGATGGTAAAAAAACGCACATGCCTTTACGAAGTAATCACCGCCCCGCTTGATACAGCACGTGTTATCTGACAGCTGTATGATGTTAGCCAGACGCACAAGTTCGCTCGGGAGCCTCAAACCTCTTCCCGTTCCCCGTCCTCAAGACAACACAATAACACATTCACCAAACGATAATCACCGATAATATGGTTATGATTGTTGCCGCACTTACGATAGCTGACCCAGACCCTTCATTAATTTATTCGTATATACAAACGGCAAACCTTATTCGTCCGTTAGCGTAAGTGCATAAATATAATAATATGTAGAAACAATTCGTATCCGAAAGGCTGCAAGTTTTAAACCGAAAAGGGGATCTTGATTTCTCTATTGTGTTATTTGTGTATTCGCCGCCACATTAATGAATCCATCTGGTGAAACAAACCGTCGTTAGCACTAACTCTTACATATGTAAATAAATCATATATTTGAAAATAAAATTTAGTTGCACCTACATCACAACATAATTTTATAAAAAATTACGATATGATAAATGAGGTCCGATCAATGTTATTCCCGCCAAAGATTCGTTTTTTTAAAGGTAAATGAACAACATGGTATCACCATATCACTAACACTGCATAGACATTTATAATAGTATGGACTACTTACAACAACGAACAATAACTATTTTATTTTATATACTTGGTGGAACAAAATTTAATATTTATTTAAATTGAGTTGTTTTCCCGATTCTTAAATTTGCCCCAAAATTAAAAATTCCCTTCCAAAGCCAAACGCATTCGTAGGCTTTCATTTCCGAGATAATTGCGTTTGAATTTTGATGTAACGCATTTAGTTCCGTGTTTACGCGAGATGTATGGCAACAGTGCGTAACGTCACAACATCGTTCGTCCGTCACGTCTCTCGGAGGCGTGCCCTTGTCGTTGGCAGTAGGCCTGGGGCTACCACGGTACTACACTTCTCTTTGGTGGTTTAGAATGCCTACACAAAGCCTACACTGCTGCTTTTCGGCAACAGGCCTAGTGAAGTCCAAGTTCCAACAATAAAAATGTTTAATTCTTAGTGCCCGTGGTACGCCACAAACCTAACTACTCCTAAGCCTACAGTATTTAGCGTAGTGCTAGGCCTAGCCAGCAATCAGCTTTGGCCACTGTGGTTCTATAATCAAAGCCAAACCTATGCCTACAGTATTTACTATGGTCATAAGGCCTAGGCCTACCTCTAAGAGTTTAATGTTCTACATCTCGTAGGACCTAGATAATATTTGTAGGCCTATGTCTCACTGATCAATCATAAGCTAGGCGTAAATTTCATATTAAAAAAATAGGTACCTAAGTATTGGGTGCAGTGCCAGTCTGAAGCCGGTAAAAGCACTACACTATAAACCCAAAGTTTATATCCTAGCCCTAGCCAAACATTGAGGGAAGAATGTCTTCGTGTTCGAGTAATTTCCAATGAAAAATGATAAAAATTATACCCGTCATAGATAAGAAGTAAACAATAATGATGGGATGAGTAAAAAAAAGTAAAAAAAATTCCCCGTCGGGACTTGAACCGGCGACCTCTCGCTTTCTAGGCGAGCACTCTAACCATTGGGCCAAAACCGACTACAGTGAGCAGCTGGTCCAGACCGATACTTTCGCAGCCCAGAAGACATGCGCGCTGACTCAAACGAGCATAAAAGTTTTGTGATGGCAATTAGGACACTTTTAATACTTTTAAAGACTGCCAATATTTCTTGAACGTAATTGACGTCTGTACATAGCATGTGTACGCAATTACTGTTTACTTTGGTATGAAACACTTTCGAGGCGGTAGTTCTTTTGACGCATCCACACTCGATCAGAATGAGAAGGCTGCCGGCTGCCCGTGCCATGTTGCCAAGCCAAATACCAGGTTGGCCAAACTCTCAAGAAGAAGTTTCCAACTATTACCTATCGTATATTTATTGTTTATAATTACATGAAAGCCAATCATATTGAATGTTTAATGTTTAACGAACATAGAATTATTTTGTCCGTAGGCCCATTAGCATAATTTAGTGATTAACGTGTAATTTTGATGGGACGTTTCGATTTCCGAGGTTGGCAAATACTTAACTAGTCAGTTAGCAACTGTACCAATAAGAGATGCAAATAATTATGTTTTCCTAAAATGTAACAATTAAAAATAAATGAATACTTACAGTAGTAAAATAAAATACAGTAGTAAGATTATCTGACATAAAAAATATTAAGTTGGCCCCATTTTATAAGTTGTTACTGAATAATAATATTATACTCTTGAGTCCGCTGGTACACTCGCTCGAGTCACTTTAAAGTTCCATGAAAATGCGCGTGAAACAGTATTTTTGTAAAAATGATGCGATATTAAAAAATTCATGCTAGATAAATGTATCTATTTTCTTAAAATCCGGCACTTGAGGGCTCTATAGAAAACCTTCACAATTATATTGCTGAAGATTTCATGGCGATCGGTTGATAAACGGCCGAGAAAACAGCTATTTGCTGGAAGTCGACGTTACTTTCAAAATACTGCCCATATTCACATGTCCTATATTCTCTTAACTACAGGAATCATGTTTAGTTTTGTATAAGAGCCAGATTTGGTCTAAACTTTTAGCCAATGTATTACTAGTTATAAGTGTACAGTAATTACTTTATAAGTTAAGCCTAGCCTGTTATTTTAATTATCACATTAGTATTAGTGTTATATTTAAACTACTTATAAAATATGTATTATATATTATATATCATATATATACATGTTGTGAACTAATGTATGTAAGTGTAGAGGTCGGCTACACCCAAAGGGGCTCTATAGCGCTATGTAGCACGCCTTTAAGCCAATAAATATCAAATATCAAATCTCTCTCTCTCTCTCTCGTAAGATATTTAACCGAGAAGATTTAATAACAATTATATTCTATAACTTGTACTAACATAATATTAAGTCTGGTGATTTAGCAGTCACAATACAAATAAGCAATTGTTGTTGCTTTCACAATATCTTATGAGTATATGACATTTTTCTAGAAATGCTTCATTAATTTTTAATAAATTTATTTCACAAAGTTTTTTTTTAAGTAGGCTTCCCTGAAAAGCAAATGTTTACTGTCGGTTAAAGTTCCAAGTTCATTACAATATGTATGCCTTTATAATTGATCGCGCCCTACAGTAAACGGCAGAAGGCCATTTACAGAGAAAAATCTTAACCCAAGGATGTATTAATCGTGTTATGAAATAAATTCACATTATGTTTTATTTAGGCAATCGTATCGGCTAGCATCATACTTTTGTTTTCATAAAGTGTTCCTGGAATGTTGTTATATTTTTCCGCACTGATATTATGAGGGTGAACAGTTTTTTGTTTAATTCGTATTTTGTTCAAGTTCATTTGAGAAAAATTTAGTTTAATTACTACGCTTTCTTTGGAAACAACAAGCGTTAGTAAGTATTTTATCAGATAGGAACATGCGGCGGAAAGGACTGGCGTGGGAAGGCACTGCAAGAGGTCGCGCCAGCGACCTCTTGTTTTGTTCTTTTAAGAGGGCACATGCATCACAAGAAAAAAAGATTGAGGAGCATGTTGCTTCCATGTCCAAAAAAAGAAAAGAGCCCACCGCCGTTGCTTCTACGTCTTCTTCCCAAGGTATTGGAGAAGGAACAGGAAGGCCCATGAAACAAGTCAAATTGTATGACATTGGGCGAGGAAGTGCACCCATATCCCAAGAAAGGGTCAACAAATTGGTTTTTGAAAATAAGTGAACTTCAGCCCTTTTCAACAGTGGAAAAGCCATCTTTCATAAATTTGATACAAGGGCTGAATCAAAATCGAGCCTGTATGTGCAGAAAGACTCTCGTAAAAAAGTTTGATGAAGAATTTATTACAATGAAAGATAAAATTATAGCGGATCTAAGCGACGTCAGTTCGGTTTGTACGACTGCTGATTGTTGGACGGCTTACCGACGGTTAGTATGATGGCCTATTCTAAGGTGTGATAAAAATAACATAATATACTAATAAAATATAAATAGGCCTGGATAATTTATCAAAGTTTAGCTCCATGAAACACCACATTAATTAATGGCGTTTTCCATTGGCCGCACTCAGGTCGCACTAGTGCGCCCTAGTGCGCACTGGATTGCCACTTGTCTTTTCATTTGTTCAGTTTTGCAATGTTATTCAAGTGGAAGTTGACAACAATGACATCACTGCACTCGCCGAGTGCATGCCAATGGAAAACGCCATAAGTTTAAAAGATGCATTATTTATTGTACAATTGCTCTAGGTAAAAATATTAACATCAATAAATGACAACAACTTCATACTTGCCATGCAGTAAAATAGTCAGGGCTTAAAAAAATTATTAAATTGCACATGTTAAGATAATTTTACATGCCATTTTTTAAAAACTATTAAAATAAGTTATCAAGACATCAGCGTTTTTCTTTCGAACTATTATGTCTTTTGTTCATGCCGCCGTCTTGTGGTGCCCAGTGTGTTGAGTATCTCCCCCCCCCTTCCCCCGCCGCGCGCCGCGCCAACGCATCGTGACATTCACTAGACTGTGACAAGACAAAAAACAGATGCAAGAAACAGTGACTGTTATCTTAATGGCCTGCAATCACGACGCATGGGACCTGTTACTGGACAAGTGGACTTATCTTTTTTCCTAGGCTTATCTTGCGACGAGAGCTAAGAGCGGGCGATTGTGAGATTTTGATTTTCTCACATGCCCGTCCGTCAACATGTCCGACCACTTTTTTTTACATGCCCCGGGCATCTCGGGCATGGCATTTTTTGAGCCCTGATTATTTAAAAAATAGTATCAAATTCAATTTCGAATCTTTATTTATCCGAGTGATACATTTCATGGCTAGTGCAAATATGGATTTCGTCGAGCTTAATTGACATGATGGTTATTGAATATTAAAACAAACAGTAAACAAATCCATACGTTCCAAAAATTATTTCGATTGGGAATTGAACCCAGGTCACCCTCTTGCTTAGATTATATCGTAGGGTAGCCTGTCTTTATTACGGCAGGTTTATTCAGAAGAAAAATTCTTTGTGTAGTTTGGCCTTTGTCTATGATTTTGTAGACTTGCATAATGAAAGACATGTACGTAAATCCATTTCTACATTTTAGTTCTTACATTGGCTTCACGGCCCATTGGATCGACCCCATCACACTTGAAAGAAAATCGTGTGCTTTGGCATGTCGACGAATAGAAGGTAGCCATACCTACGATGTTTTGGCAAAAGTTATGGATACGGTATTCAAGGAGTACCGTATCCAAAACAAAGTAGTGAAAGCTGTCACCGACAATGGATCAAACTTCGTCAAGGCATTCCGGTTAGTGATACTACCATTGAATATATATTACAATAAAATAATTATCTGTAGCGAATTAAAATATTATAAATAAGTTTTGTAAATCCATTCAAGGTGAACCAGCCATTTGTTGCATTTACATTATGCAATAAATTGACTTTGTACAATGTTATTGATCGACTATTGTATTGTTCTTGACTCAACTCTACGCATGTAGGCTTATATAAAACTGTGGCGTTGTTTAGTAGTGCGAAATACGACTCTCCTTATTTTCGACAATGACAACATCTGTAATTAATTAACCATCGTTAATTTTAATTAACAACTAGGCTCTATTTACCCGAAAGATATTTAATAGCGTAATATCATTGTTTTACTTCACTAATTTTGCTTCCGCTTACTGGTACAAATAATTATTGTGTATGGCTAAAGTAACTAAGTAATAAGTAAAAAAAGGAATAATAAATTATTTATTCAGAATTAAAAATCCGCCGGGAGGCAAGCGATATCTCACCCCAACACCCCCAAAATCACCCCTAAAATTAGAATAATTCATAGCTCTAACCCAAAAAAGAATTTTTGTTCAAATTAGTTGTTAAAATTATGTTTTAATATGTTTTCATCAAATCGGCCCACTCTCATTTCCTCGACCACATTTTTTCAACCCCATCCCTAATAGTTTATATTATTTTTACCTTGATTTCCAACATTCACCAGTGAGGCACCTAGTGAGTTATCAGCATGAAATTTGGCATGATGGTACATAATAACCTGAAAAATAATAATCCGCCAGGAGGCAAGCGATATTTCACCCCTATTGTTCTCAACCACCCTTAACTTTGGGAAAAACGTAAGGTAGTATTTAATACATTTTGAATATTTCAATTGCTGATTAAAATTATGTGTCGATGTGTTATAGTCCAGTCAAACAAATCAAACAATTTTTTCACCCCAACCCTAATAATTATACTTTTATCGACAAACACTGTTTAGAACGTTACCAACATGAAATTTGGCACGGTGGTAGATAAAAATATAAGAATTACTATTCCGTTGGGAGGCAAAACGATATTTCACCCCATTTTATTTTTTCTTACAGTGAGGTGTTAGAGCAATGTTAGGCCTAATTGTGGTTGAATTTTTGATACAATAATTTGAAAATGTGGTCTGTAGGCCTATGTGAACAGTGATAGAACCGGTTTCCGGGTAGGCCTATACTATTAATTATTAACATAGGTCAGGGGTGGAAAATTACAGGTTGCCCGGGAGAGTAAAAATTTCATGCAGACCCCTAAATCACCATAAAGTAAAAAATCCAAATTTCCAGGCAATCAAACGTTAAATGCAAAGTCAATACTAAAAACATTTGCGCCTTCGGCGAATTTGCCTCTGGCGGCTTACCGGCTATACCACTGGCCCCTAACTTTTTGGTGGATTTGTCCACCCCTGACCCTGACATAGGTATCTATACACACCTTTAGTAGGAACCTTAAAACATACCTCATTGAAGGCTGCTATTACAAGTTAACGGAATATGTACTAGGGCTTGGCTAGTGTAACATTGAGAAAATGTTTTATTGATACTACATTTATACGTACTATATTTTTATATAACTACTCTCTTCATGTATATATTATCTTTTGTTGTAAAAAATGTAAAATGTCTTTAAATAATTAATGTTAAATTTCTATGTATGTATATGGCTTAGGTGGAAGAACAATCGTGTTGGATTGAACCTCGCCTTTTTGTTGTTGGGTTACATGTTTCTGTATGTATTTAAACAACAAATAAAGTACTATCTATCTATCTATCTATCTATCTACCCGGTACCGGTAGGCCTAATCATGATTTTTAAATTATTAGGCCTATTTGTCAATAACAATAACTAAGACAAAATGTGTTCCCAGTCTCTAAGATAATAAAACGGAGTGTAGGCTATATTCATACGTTGGATTCTCAGTTAAATATTAGGGTGTCACTGGACGTAGACCTAAATATTCGCTGTGTTAATCGTACGTCGGGCACAGCCAATTGCCCCGCTTTTTCTACTTTTGACAAAACTTATTTTCGGTTGAAAGTCCTTTAGGCCTACCGGTACCTATATTTAAAATAGAAACATTCAAGGTTTAGTAGTTTTTTTGTTGTTTTCTTCACGTCAAATGGTGTATTTTGGAGAAATTTAGTGAAAAAATTCGGCCTATGATTCTATTATGTTCTCAACATACTATTTGTATAGTACATCGTTGTTACGTTCATTGAGAACCCGACCAATAGCAAGCATCCAACGTATGAATTAATTCGCGATTTCGTATGTCCAACGTATCAATTACGGGGATAACGAAATTGTGCTGGTTGACTGGTTGTGTGGAAAAAATCTCAGGTTCCAAGCGTCAGCTGCACTTGTCAGTGCTCGATAAGGCTAGTCAGGTAGGCTACAAGAGTTAGGCCCTACATAAAGGCTCATTCATAACCAACTTAGGCCTCTAACTTAACAGCTAACTTAGCCTCTAACTTTAGGTGGCTGTTCATGATAGATATTTAGGCCGCTAACTTAACAGCCACTGCCTCCTAGATGTTGCTCGTGGCTCTGCCACGAGGACAGTGTTTTACAGCTACCGTAGCCTTTAACTTTAGGTGGCTGTGCATGATAGATGTTTTTAAACCAATCACAACACAGATTTGCATTGTTTACTTTTATCGCGCCAATGCTTGACATACAATAACATTCAGCAATCAGTAAGTAGGCCTAGCCTAGCCCTACTTAGGGAGCATTATAGAATTGATTGACTATACACTGTACAGTTTATTAAACAATAATTGATGGTAAAAATAATAAATGTATTTATTTAAGACAACGTGACGTAAGCCCTACATAACCTCACATGGCCTAGCCCTAGCTGGGGGCTAGGCCTAGTGCCGCAATAAACGTTAATAATTCAGTTGACATTTCTGCCCCAATCGATAGCCACATGTTTTCTTTTATATTCTTATCTTTGTATAAAGACGAAGATTTTGCATATAGTAGTGGCCTTTTCATGAATTCGTTCAATAGCTTTTCATCGAACAATAGCTGATGTTCCTTGGGATCCATTTTTGCCATTTGTTTACGTTTTCAATCGGATATGACCGGAAATTCTCGGCTCAAGTCTCTCTCTGATTGGTTAAAAGCTTATTGTTAAGTTAGCTGCTAAGTAAAAGTTTGGAGTTTGCAAACTTTGGTTGTTGATAAGTGTAAGTTAAAGGCTAAGTTTTGGTCATGAACAGACATGTTGTTTTCCATAAGACAAACCTTTAAGTTAGAGACTAACTACTAAGTTGGTTGTGAATGGCCCTTAATAGGCTATTGCATGACAAATTTGTATGCTTTTTCCAAGTAGCTCTTTTGATTTTATTGGTATTAAAAAAAAAATAGTTAAAAAAGTCAAAAATGAATTTTATATAAAAAATAAATAAAGAGCTGCTTTGAAACGGTGGCTTGACCTTAGTTGTGACCCC